>JACBAD010002031.1:0-99825 GCA_014281905.1 Aspergillus hiratsukae
GTCCGCTCAGCCGTACTTAAGCCACACGCCGGCCGGTTAGTAGTTGGGTGGGTGACCACCAGCGAATCCCGGCTGTTGTATGTTTTTTGCCCTTCTTGGATACCCTCATGAATGAGATGCGTCCCGATATTGGTGTAGCACTTATTGCGCCGTGTGTTGGTGGTGTATCTGCTGCCGGCGGGCCTGGCGGAAGGAAAAGGGAAAGGAAGAAGCATGTAAGTGGTAGCGGGAAGCTTTCTGGGTCAACTCATATTGTCTGGGCGATAGATGTCTATGCTTCAGGCTGAATAGGGTGCTATTTTGCCTTTCGAAGAGCTTTGATGCAGACTCAGTACCGCCAGGTAGGGTTTGGCTTCTGTGTGCATTATCGGAAGCTCAACAACCATATGGAAGAGCCTGTTTCCCTCTTTTGAGAGACCAGTTGCTCGAATGTATTAGTAGATTATCACAAGCGTGTGCCTGGGTCTCCAGAGAAGCTCATGGCACCTCATGGTGTGGAAGGGATGATGCCGCGCCATGTGGTGTCCTTGGTCATTGAGCATAATTCGATCATGTATACTCGTGATGATCCAACATCAAGCACGGGGCACGCCAACAAGGGTTTCATGGTATTACTGGATCCTATATTTGCACCCAGTCGCGTCTACAACTGTCTGGGGTATCATGAATTTATACAAGTGGAACTGGGTGAGATCCGGTGGACGGTGGTAGAGTCAGTTCCATCATCTTGGATGTAAGAGACTGTCTCACTTCAAGTAATGCTCCAAGATGCGTGGGGCTCGATCTAGATAATTTCCTGGTCAAAATTCCATAGACCAACTGGGCTCCTTTATCTCGTATTCTTGATGGCGCCAAGGGCACATCGACTCTATTTACGGGCGAAATTCATCGTATCATTTGATTGAACTCGCATTGTATTCCCCCTTTTAGTTAGCTTCTCGTAAAGATTACTACTGGACTGAATAACACTATGATCCTTGTTCTTGGCTTCAAGGCAAGATGTATATTGTCTAAAAGGGATATCTACCCTCAACTCAACTTTGCTTTATCAATTCAACTTCGAATGTCCATTCCTTAGAGACAGATATCTCCTACCGTTCGTTTTGTCACTCTTTCCATAAATTCCTGTCACTCCTTTATTTCCTTTCCAAGAAAATCTGTATAATATATTGATACAAATCCGGCAAAATGCTCCCCAAGCTCCTGACAACCGTCCTATTGCTAGCCACCCAAGCCTACACAGCAGATGTCTCCAAGCTCTTCCACTACGAACTAGGCCTCAACGGAACCGCCCACCAAGCCGAATTCCAGGAGCGCACCCACGCGGGCTACAGACTCACCTACGTCAACGGCTACTACTCCCCAGACCAAAACCAGACTCTCTTCTCCAGCATCTGGGAGAAGACAGGCACTACCACCTCCATCCCCTGGATCAGTAAACACGGCCTTACGGTCAGTCAGTACAACGATCTCTCCACCGACCTCCGCAGCAAAAACTACCACCCCGTCGTCCTGAACGGGTATAACCTCCCAACCGGCGACCGCCGCTTCGCCACAATCTGGGAGAAACCCAAATCTCCTATCAAAACCTGGAAGCAGGCGGTTGATCTCACAACCGCCCAGCTCAAGGAGAAGGTTGCCGCCCTGGCGCCCCTGCGTCTTACCTCCCTCAGCGGGTACACTGTTAACGATGAGCTGCGCTATGCGGCCACGTGGGGGGAGCGCACGTCGTCGGACTGGAAGGGGGAGTGGCTGTACTATGCCAATCGGACCGGGGTCATGCAGGTTGGTGTGAATGCTGCGGAGTGGAAACCGACGTATCTGCATGGGCATTCGGTGGATGGGGAGCCGGTGTTTGATTCGGTTTGGGAGAGGTATACGGGTCCCGGGTATGGTGTTCGACTTTGGTATTATGAGGATAATGAGACTGCGGAGGGGTATGAGACGTTTTTCAATGGTATGACCAAGCGGGGGTATAAGCCTAGGATGGTGACGGGGCATTATTCGGAGGAGTGTGGGGTTCGATATGTTGGTTACTTTTCTTGAGAGCCTTGGTATCTGGTAAGAAGTTGTGCTTGGGGAATTGGGTTGTCTTGGGAAAGGAAGGGATTAACTTGGGATGAACATACTGTTTAATAAAGCAAGGCCAGTAGATCGGGGCATAAGTACCTCTTAGTCTATAGTAATAATCAAGAAGTAGAGAAGGACTATCAACGAGGTTAATTTCTCATCTTCTACTCGTCCTAAACAAAGAAGTCTAGTTTATTTACACACGCCAGTGCTCACGGTGGCCTTCGACAGCAGCGTGGACACCCTCAACACTGCATTTCGTTAGAGAATAGGAGCCGCAATGCTTTCACTCAGAGTTAGGCTTCAACAAATGCCACATATTTTATTAGCAACCTCCCTCACGGATACGGGAGTCACGTTCCCGTTGCAGGGTACTTTAGCAAGGAGGGGTACAGCCAACGCACGGAATTCCTCCCACCAACGAACAGTGCGTATGCATGTCATCAGCAAATGCTACAAATCCTTCCAGGGACTGGATGGAGCCACGGGGTTTCGGACAGTTCAAATCTCACTCTCGACTTCTCCACGCCCTCAGAAGCAATTACGAGTAGCCTCAGAAAAGTACAAATATTAAGAATCCCAAAGATTGGCATCTGACGTCTTCAGTCTTAAGTCAGTCCAGATATTCAAATTATATTTGCCGTGAGTGAAGAAAGTTAGAATAATATCATGCCGACCCAGCACCGCATCCTCTCGCTCGTCTACAACGAGTTCGAAGCCCTCGATCTCTTCGGCCCTTTGGGCGCCATCGTCCCCCGCAGCGACTACTATACCCTCGAGTTAGTCAGCCTGCACAGCCTACACTCGCCACAGAGCATCGAATCCTCCATAAAGAACGGCATCGGCGTGATGCCGACCCTCTCGCTGGTCGAGGCCCTCACCGAAGACCTGCAGTTCGACACCCTTTTCATCCCCGGTGGCTCTGGCATGATGCCGCTCGTCCGGGACCCCGTCCTGCTGCAGCGCATCGGGCACCTGGTTGACCGCGCCCCGAATGTCTTCACTGTGTGCACCGGGTCCATCTTGCTGGCTGCGACTGGCCGGTTGGATGGGCGCAAGGCGACGACGAACAAGCGGGCGTTTGATGAGCTGACTCCGATGCGTATGACGTCCCTGTCCGCAGTCGGGCTTTCGAAATGGAATGAATTCAGAGCGCATGCTGATTGATTGACCGCTAGACCCCGGTGTCCAATGGCAGAAGCGTGCGCGGTGGGTGCAGGACGGGAAGTTCCTGACTTCCTCCGGTGTCACGGCCGGGATCGACGCGTGTTTCGCTTTCCTGGCTAGCACGTATGTCGCGCCGGAGGACCGCCAGGCTCACCCGGAGGCTCAAACGGCTTCTCCCCAGGGCGAGGGGACTCTCATTCCGGGTTTCAGTAGGGAAAAGGCTCTGCGTCATGCGCGTTCCGTTGCCTTTGGTTTGGAATACCGCTGGCACGAGGATCCTGCTGATGACCCCTTTGTGGATTTGCCAGGAACCAGTGGCAGTGCATAGATAAATTTCCTTTAAGATTTCTCGATGAATTGATGAACATGCTAGTCTAATTTCATCATGACTGTATGGGGCTGATAAGGAAGGAAATAGGAAAATATGGATCAGATAGTTGCATCCACATAGCCCGATGAGGATAGTCAACCTGAGTCACCATAAAAAAAGCCAAGCTGGTCTACGCAGGAGGCAGTGTCCCGTCAAGGCATGGCAGAATAGAACTCGACCTCAGCCTCGAGATCTTCAAGAAAAAGAGTCGTGGCCGAGTCACTCCCTCAACCCATTCGTATAGATCCACTCTGCCGAGACGAAGATGTGTGGGTCATACGAGTGCCAGGAGTACTACTTACTATACGAATCGGCAAACTGAGAAGTCCCCAGGAACTCCGGGGTAGCAGGCGAGACCTCCTGGGTGTGACCATCAAATAGTGACGGGGAAAAGTCCAAGAATTGCCAAACGTTAGTGAGACCATTGGAGAGAATCGGCAGCACGTCCAAATGAGGGAACCCGTCAGCGACATTGGCAAACGGCATTGACACTTCAAACGGCGAAAAGGCGTCAAAGGGGGCCTGCTGCTCTTGCACGGCTGTGGTGGCAGGGTCTGCCTTTGAGCTCAAGGCTCTGCTAATCTCAGCAACTTGAGTCTTAGCGAGCTTTTAGCGCTATTGTCGGAGTCCTCTTCTTCAAGCTTCATCAAGGCTTCGAGCGCATCGACACTGCGCTGAGCGGACCCTGTGACCTGAGATGACCCTTCCTTGATGACTGCATCTGAGAACATGGTGAAATCAGTAAGGTTGAGGTCATACCTCATGTTGTGGTTGATATAGGTGGGTGCGTACGGCGAGGAACATATACATTCTCCCATGAGAAGATGTAAAATATGAGAGATGGCAAATACATCAACGAGACAGTACCAACCTCTGCATTAGACATTGGTACGTACCAGGGGGAGTATCTCAAGCATCTTCACTGTGAGTCAACAAGATTAGATTATAATCAGACACTGACCTCTCCTGTTCAAAGCTTTACTAGACCAAAGTCACCAAACTCACGGTGCTGCACAATAAGTCTCAAAACTCTCTCAAATCCCCCTGCATTTCAGCCTATGCCTTTTTTCATTCAACTTCTTCGGTAAGACCTCTAAGCATCCTGGGCAAACCTTCAATTTTTTTAAGATCTTACGCTGGCGAGCGAAAATGTCCGTCTCCTCACTGCATCTCGTCGCGATTTCCATCATTTTCTGACAGATTGGGTCTTCACTGAAGCCAGGTGGCTCTATCACATTAGGCTTCTTTTTGGAATTAGGGTCCCAAGGCGTTGTCTTCAACAGCACATATTTCCAACTCTTGAAAAATGGCACTCGTTGTTCATTCAAGGCCGCCAATGCTGCAGAATTACGATGGTATTCGAAATTCTGGTGTCTGAAATGATCATCCTCCAGCGCTTCGAGTACATACAGAACATTGTGAAGAAGCTCACTGAAGTTTTCAGAATAGTTTATGATGGTTGATATTTCGAACCAACGCAGGCATTTTCCAGGCGATATGAATTCGATAAGTAGCTGCGCCATCATGCCTTCTTCTGAGCGCCGCTCAGCGTTGGACGAACTTTCATCGGAACAGAATCTTGAGCATGCGAATGCCTGCAGTAGGGCGTAGTGAAAAGGGAAGTGGGATTCAAATCTGTAAAAGTTTATCGGAGCTGACGAAGCACTTCTTAAGTCGTCTAGATGCTGCTTAGACTCTGGGCATTCAGTGAAATACCACACTGCCGCGATCCCTCGAGACAATTTCTTCGACCATAGTGGCCGCAGTAACGCCCTGGAAAGATATGGATAGAAGGACTGGTGGACAGCCGCTACTTCGTAGCCTGTAGTTGTCTGACGAAGATCCACCAAACGGTCGCCCAGTCTTTTGGCTAAGCCAGGTGTGTCAAACACAGGCTCCCCACCATTAACGTACTGAAACACAATGTCCATGATCTGAATGGGGAGATGGTCTTCCTCCTGGAGCAGAAATCCGGGAAAAATGTCGCTGATATCTAGCCAGAGATAAAACCACTGGGCAAATCTTCTTTCGTAGTCCGAAAGTCTGCCATTATTCTCTTGTATTATGCGGTCGTAAACCTCGGAGAGACCCTGGGGCAGAGATGAGAGACACTCTGTGATGGCTTTGCGGCTGGGCGCCCGCTCAATATCATCCATCATTAGGCGTGCATATAACCACAGGCCATCGGCCTGTTTTGAGATTGTGTTCGTAACCTGTTCTCCCAGACTGGTGCCCGCAATGGACGGAATCTCTTGAATCCGTCTGTGTACGTAAGACCGAATATGGTCCTGTATATAGCTTGAGTCTAAACTCAGCACATGAGAGGTTGCGCCGGTTTCCGCGCATCGCGTGAACAAGAATTTTAAATGAGTGCGCTCATTCGAGCCCTGTCCGCGACTGACTCGTCCTTGAGCTCTGCGCGCGGAGTCATCGTTCAGGGTAAAGGAGTGTCGCCAATAATCCGCATAGTCACCATCGATTATAATGAAGTAACACTTCGCCCCTTTGGATGGGTCATCGTCTGTTGGTATAAATCAGAAGCCATCGACAGCGAATCCAGGACAGCTCTTCCACTGCTCTGGTAAGTACCCAGCATCTGGTCAGCCATATTTGGTTCGTGTTGCAAGACCTGGGCCAGAAGAGTTCTCAGTATGCAAACCCTTTCGGGAATCTTTCTGTCGCAGAAGAAGTACAGAACCCGTTCATACTGCGACAAGTGTTTGACGAGAAAAGCAGCAAGAGTACTTTTCCCACTACCAGGGTGACCGACAATCTCCAGCGTCTCGTTTCCGGGCGACGAGAGCCATTTCTGGAATTGATCTGCCTGCAGAACCCAATCACAGGATCCATCTGAATACTGAGAAAGGTGTCGCTGCAAGTCATCCTCGACTGTGGAAGGACATAACCAACACCGGATTCGATGCAGATTTTGCTATGTGCATGATCAGTAATGCGCAATGGGAAACGATATTTTGTATATAGACACCGCTCACCTCGCATCTCTTGGGCCAATTTCTCCCTCACTTCCTTGGCCTCTTGGAAATGAGCTGCTTGAGCTGCACGGTCTATCTCCGCTGCCCGATAGTCCACCGACTCGGAGATGGACTCGAATTATTTCCCAAACGGTTTTAAAATGTATCGAAGTCGACGTGTCTGGTATTTCACCATACAGGTGCATAGCCGCAGAAGCTCACAGTATAGTCGCCCGACTGCCTCCCGGACTCCCGCGTGAGAAGCAAACAGCGCTGCTAGGTCCTGATATCGCTGAACTGATTGGGCAATCTTGTCGACAATAAACGCAAGTCGCTCCAAAGCTGAGAGATGTTGACAGGCAATCTAATGAGGCTTAACGGTTAGTCCCAAGCATTACAGATGCATATTCGAGGTGAGTTAGATTACCGTGATCGCCATGCGAAGCGGACCCCATATCGGTGAGGCAATCCCAGCGTTAACTTGTACAATCACATCAAGAGTCCCCTCTAGCCGCTTCAGCGGATCAATGACCGGTTCCAGAAACTTGGCTATCCGGGTGAAGCCTCTTTTCTCGTTCCGTTTGTAGATAAGACCTGTAAGCATGCCTCGACAGTGGCGGGCGCTTGGAACTCGCGCTGTTTGTCAGGATCCAGGCTTTTCACATATTTTGCAACGGCCTCCTCCCATGTGTCTGACGCCTGCGCAGGAACTGAATTCATCTTTGCTCGCGAGTTTGCGATATGTACATCCGATGATTCCGATCAGTTGTGAGCAGTGGATGACAGCAGCGCAACGAGGCTGAGAATGCTGTCCTTGCCCCTCCAATGCTGTCGAGGCACGAGGCTTAGCGTCACGGGATCATAACACACAAGTAAGCAAACATTATTCGCTACTTCATGTTCTTTCTCTTTTCAGTCATTTTCTGTCGATGGTCTTGGCCACATATAAATAAACGGAGTGTCTCACACTTTGCTCTGCATTCGAAGGAACAAAAGTACCGTTCTTGTTTTATGTCAGCCAAAGCTCCAAAGAGAGCGTTAAATGAGGAGTAGGAATACATTACAGTATGCTCAATGAAGGTATACCCTATCATTATCATTCTCTTGAAATGTTGCCATCCTTCTGATGTTGCGGGAATGGAAATCGTGGAAGCCTTAGGCAGAACACAGCTAGACTGGCTGTGGGTTGGATATGGGTTGATCCACAGCATATCTAATCCAACCCATGTGGATTATGTCCAAATATCCTATTTAAGGTATCCTATTTAAGGCCCACTGATGAAAGTCAAGAACTGCGAGAGATGGATTCCTTTTACCTGACTCAGCATTTCATCTCATTCCAGATGAATACAAGATGGATATCTATTACTAGACATAGTTTAATCTTAATTGTGGTCCCTACTAAATATGAAATAAATAATGACTGCTATGATTCACAATGCTTAACGTGGCTTGACGGGCATGGCAGCCACCACTGCCACCACCATTTACGCCTATGCTGATCGCCTCTGTGAGGACCCTCGCGCCTGTAGAGATGGCGAACAAAGCACCTATGCAGCTGTGGTCGCCATCGCCAGCGCAATCGCCCATGCGGTGTCCATTGTGAATTTGTGATCCTGGGGCCGATGAAGCACCTCATCAAGAAACATTTACGAGCCGGTCTGCTAATCTGGATTGTGTGCCGCGCAACCAGTGTATTATGACTTGTCATCGGAGGTAGTCAATGTCTTGACCATGTCGAGATTCTTTGGCTGACCATAGCAGTATCCATTCGTAGTGTCGCCATCGCAGTGTCAGGACGCATTTTCGAGGGGCTCGCATCAGACAACCTGCTTCATTTCAACCTCAACACTATCTTACGTTTCTCTAACGTCGCCATCCTCGGGTCTACAAACTTCTCAGCTCATCGCTGCTTCCCTTGGACTGTATATGCTAGGGACAGCTGTCGGTCCCCTTGCGGTGAGCGTCTTTCAAAGCTACACGGCGAGCTTCACCGCAGCCTTGGCCATCTTCAGCGTAACGCTGGTATACCTGGTGACCTTTGTCCGTGTACCAGCTCTGCAAGCTGTGCCCCAGATGCAAACATACTCCAAGATTCTTTCAAGCCTCCGTGTCCTGCTCTCCCCACTCCGATCATTCCTCGACCATCCCCGCGCCATCCCGTACGGACTCTCACTGCTGTCTACACCACAATCCAGGCCCGTCTCTTCCCCGCAATCATGGTCTTTGCCTCGATCCATCAGCGTTTGGGCACTTTCCAAAACGGTCTGCTTGTATCCACTGCCGCCGCATGCGCTGCCGTGCATCTTCTGCTCAAAGTGTTTATCGTGCCCAGCCTGCAGCGGCTAAGGCCCAACTCAGACAGATTCACAGACAGCACTGCTGTACTCGGGGCGCTAGTCATACAGATGCTCGCTCTCGCGGCCATCACCCAAATACGGACTGCTGGCCAACTATACCTGGCCGTGTCAGTTGCGGCAGCAGGATTATCCCTGCCGGCCTTTTTCAAGAGTTATTTTGTTTTGTTCATGCCGGATGCGTCGTGGGCGATCACAGCATTGACCTTTATGAAGAATCTTGGAGGTTTGGCGTCGCTGTTCTTGCTTGGGAGCTGGCAGTCTGTCGCTCCAGATCCTTCTGTATTTGCTTTTGCGGTTGCGTTGCTGGGAGTGAGTCTGGGGTTGTTTCTTTGGGGAGAAGTATTGCGCTTCAACACTCCAACTCCGCAGCAGGTTAACTAAAACTTGGCACAGTGTTGATAGATGAAGAAATGAAGCGCTGAACTACTGCCGCTGCCATAGGGGCCGGCCGCCAGTAACTCCTATGACTTCCACATCATGCCAGATCCAAAAGCACAGATGGATCGGCGGGAATGTGTCTCTCGTCACCGAGTCTCGTGCAGAGCGGCATCTCGATCTCGTCCTCATCGTCTGCTGTGTCGACATCGTCCTCCCCGGCCCAGTCGACGACGACGACTACACTCCTTTCGCCTCGGCCAATTCCACAGCAAGGGCCACCGCGACTGGATATTCGCAGTAGGGTAAGCATGCTGTATCCAGTTGGATTTGGGATTGGTATTGGGTTCCGTTGTTACCTTAGCAATCTCAGCGGGATTTCTGTGGTTGTGGTTTCGCATACGGCGACAGTCGGTTAGTGATCAGGTTCAACAGCCTATCGTGCAGTTCTCAGCAGGAGCTCCCGGTATGGTTCCTGCTTATCGTTCGAATGGTGCGATGGGGGAGTTGGATGTCCCGAAGAGTAATACTTACAGGCCAGATATTAGAATGATATGGTGTACTGCATTCTGGGGAGCGAGTTGTACATTTACAACATGTAGTTTGACGACTGTAGCCATCAAACTATTAATGCTCTCTTTTTGAATGCATCGTTGTATGATTGTATCATCTCTGCTCGGCCAGCTAGGCGTGGATCACGTGCTATGACCCACCACCGTTTGTTGACCTCCGCACTGTCAACTGGTCCATCAGTCCATCTCTCTCCGTGTCTGACGGTTTGACCAAGATTCTTTTGATCTTTGTACATTCATTCCTGCGATGGGTGAAAACAATCAATTCAGATCAACGTACACTTTCTGGCTTCCACCTGAGCTTTGGATGCGAGTCGCGTATTTTCTACCTCGGATACCTGACCAACCCAGATGGCAGCCGTGGATCAAGTATCGCGGGCTGAACAGGATATTCAAGAAGGAGATTGAAAATTACTACTTCGAGCACTGGATCAAAGGCTCGCAAATCTGGGTGTCCTGCGAAGAAATTGGTCCGCCGGAGTTCCCTGAATCAAGATATGTGATATTGCAGGAACTTTATAGGTTTTCTGGCTTTCGTGATTCTGAAAAGCGTATCGCTGTTTGGAGGGTCAAACGCTGGATTGGACAAGGCCGACAGATCATCTGGAATTAATTCAAATTGAGAAAAGGTTGAAAGAGTTCAATGAGCATGGATACCATCCTTATATCACCTTTAGGATTGAACACGGAGTGACCGATCTGCTTCCCATGGACCTTCGTTTTCGGCATACCATCACGAGGAGTTATTTCACCTTTGACTGGCGAACCTATCTCTCCACGTTGCTTCACGAGCTGTGCCATGTTGATGCGTATGAAGAGAACTATAGGGTATTGTATTCTTAGATCTTCCTTCAGTTATCGTTTCATCGCTCACAAGGACAGTGCAAATCCCAAGTCCAGCTCGCAATGGAACTGAGATATAGGATTGGCATCCTAGAGATGAAGCGTCTGGAAGCAATGGCACTTCTGATGCGAGCAGCAGGAACTGAGCTTGTTGGCTGTGATGGCCGACTTCTCGACATCCGCAGGCATCGACGGTACCGCTTAGGAATCAAAACTGGCCAGTTGCGGCGGCGTCGAGAAGATACCCTTGTCCCAATGGGTGTTCTTGAAGATCGCTTTGAACGGCTTGATGAGGAACATGTGGCTTTAACGCTACTGTGCATGGCAATGGATGATAATAGCCCCTTTCCCATAAAGTGGTAGCGGTCAATCCGTCTAGGGATGAAGGCACTGGGTGGTCTGTTGATCATTTGATAGACTTCTCAACGCAAGGCGAAACGTTCCAACCCGGCATAGCTCTCAAATCAGAGTGAGCGTTCATCAGGGTGACAGCCTTCATTTACTTCGATCTCTACAGATTGAAAACGATCACCTCAAATCTCCCAAGGAACCAAAAGCTGTAATCACCGGCAGCTCCACATTCAAAAAGAGTGGTCCTCGGTTGAATTGAGTCTCGAACTGTGTCCTCTTCGTGGGGTTTACTCGCCTCACGATTGCAGCATAAATCGACGCATGCTTCGCGGCCGAGCATAGCTCGTGCGTCATTGAACATTTCGAAGTTTGATCCGATGATCCCTTCAATATCAGATCAATCGTCTCGCCTCTCTGGCATGCGGGACGATGTCACAGGCCGGATCTCATTGGAGAGTAATTGTACAACCCATGCACCTCCAAGATGACCAACCAACCAAAGTCGCACGGCACCTGCAACATAGTTCCGTCCTATAAGGCTGTGCAAGATCGACCGAAAGCCGAAGGACGAGCGTTGACCGTATGATTTAGTAGGCTGATGCCACTGCTTGAGGGTAGCATACCAAGACGCGGGGTTGCTCAGCGGGTATAAGTTGCCAACGAGCTTCGAGCCTGTCAAGGTTGACCACTTTACAACCAGGAGAACTGTCTCTCCATCACAAAAAGCATCATGCAGTCTACAGAAACCATACAGGCAGTGCAAGACTATTATGGAGGATTAGCGGAGCGCGGCTCCACGGACAGGTCTGAGGACTATCAAACCAGCGTTGCGAAGGCGTTTGGCTATGACCCAGAGGATCTGAAATCCCTTCCCGAGAATGCCAATCTTGGAGTCAGCTGTGGTAATCCTTTGGCGTTGGCAAGCCTAAGAGAAGTATGTATGGCTGGACAGTCGCCTGCGCACGTCTGATTGGTAGAGAATAGGGCGAGACTGTGATCGATCTAGGAAGCGGCGGCGGCATCGATGTCATTCTCGCTGCTCGCAAAGTCGGTCCGAAGGGAAAGGCTATCGGAGTTGATATGACCAAAGTGAGTATTGACTTATACAGAGCAGATTGTATACTTCCGGGGAGAGACTAACTTCCAATTAATCAGAAAATGCTGGCCCTCGCCCACCAAAACGTCGAAAAAGCAGGCATCACCAACGCCTCCTTCGTCGAGGGATTCATCACTGCCATCCCACTCGAGGCTTCGACAGCCGACTGCATCATCAGCAACTGTGTCATCAATCTCGTGCCAAAAGAGCAGAAGAGCCTTGTTTTTCATGAGATGTTCCGGCTTTTGAAACCTGGAGGTCGCGTTGCGATCAGTGACATCCTTGCTCGGAGGGAGCTTCCGCCCGATTTCGCGAACGATTTTGGCGCTGTATGTTGGCTGCATTGCTGGTGCCAGTCAGGCCCAGGAGTATCATGCGTATCTGAAGGATGCTGGGTTTGGCGGTACCTCGACCAATCCACTTACGAGTGACCAGACGATGCTGATGCTATGCGCAGATATAATGATTGTGGACACTAAGGTAGACCTTAATGTCTACAAAGATATGCCGCAGGAGAAGGAGCCTGCCTGCTGTGGCATGTCCTGTTCTGATGTTCATAACAATGACAAAATCCAGGACTTGACTGTAATGAATGTGCTGGTGAGTTGTACTCAATAATGTTCTTGATGTTTCCAGACATGACTAAGGTCTCTAGGCTCTTTCCAAATATATGCCGTCAAGCCACGTTAAGCGTTGTGAATCATAGCAGTCATTATTTGTTTCATATTCAGTAGGGACCATAATTGAGATCAAACTACGTCTAGTAATGGATATCTGTCTTGTATTCATCTGGAATGAGATGAAATGCTGAGTCAGGCAAAAGGAATCCATCTCTCGCCGTTCTCGACTTTCATTGGTGGGCCTTAAATAGGATACCTTAAATAGGATATTTGGAAACTATTTTTGTTGGAGCAAAAAGATATCAACTGAATGTAGAATATGCTTGCCAATAGGCACTCTTAGTGAGAATGATGCTTTTCCTGGGTATCCTATGTAGTATTACCCGATCGTCCGCCTATTGCTCCCCCCAAGGGAGCTCAATCAGGTAGCTTAGCCCCGTGTAGGTGAGCTTTAGTGAGTCTTCGGTTGGGCAATGCTCCGGGAAGCGCAACCTTGTTACTGACAATTGGCAAGCCCATAGTACTGCGGAGCTGGACGTCGCCCCTAGCTACTCAATGCTCATTGTAACTCCCTCTGAGGAAGGAGGTTTCTCCAGCCGAGAGTAGTGAAGGTTGGCCCAAGTCTCCAGAGGAGATCAGCGGGGCAGCATTTTTCTCCCTGTACTAAGTCGAGGCACTGGAGCGTTCAGCTGCAGACAAGGTCTACAGCAGTTCAAGGACAGTAGCCACGTAAGCCCCCGGCGTGCCGTACCCTGGGATCTTTCGGTTCGGATACCGAACGTTGCACAAAACTGATTTGCATCTCGAACGAACTTAATCTTTCTCGGCGTATGCCATCCTCAGTCACTCTCATTATCTTGGTCGGGAACCTGGCTTGCGGCCTGTGTGCTAGTACCGACACCACTTTCGCGCCGGGCATTAGTACTTCTTCTTCGGCCTTGCATGTATGTATCCGTGGTCGTAATGGCTCTCTCGCCAACGAATTTGTCACCGGGCCAAGGAGCCTTGCATACAGGACACTGTTCAGCCTGCCGCATACGGAAGAAATTGCGAGTGCACATATCGTGAAGCCGGCCTGAGCAGTCACGGTTGCCGCAACGTTGACCCTTGCAAAACGTCAGTTGTCATACTAATCAGTAAGACCTAGTTTGCACACTCACCACCGTGATAATATCCTTGCATGCTGCGCAGAACTTGATTTTATCCACTCTCCGCCCTTCGTCGTTCTCATTGTACGTAGCAATAAGCCAGCCACGCAACTCCATCAGCCCCCGCGGACTCAAACTGTAGAATCCCTTCCGGCTCTTCTCCAGCCAGCCTTCCTCCACAAGCTGCTTCAAGACCATCTCCACCTGCGACATGGTCAAAGACTGCGCTGCTCCTCCCTGAGTTTGCTGTGTGGCGGCCTGGGACTCCCGTCGGCTCGCATCCGATGAAGCCTTAGCGAGCTGCATGGCCTGTATACCACTGACTACCATGGCCTCAGATCGTCGCGTATTGTAAGTATCGAAGATCGCGTCGAGAACACGCTTGATGAAGGCAATCTCGTCTGCCGAGTAGGTGGTCGCTAATTGCATGAGAGGATCACTGGTGGTATTCACAAGACCGTATACTCGTTCAGCTTGCGTGGTTCCGTTTACTTGTTGATCGATCTGTAACTGGCGTAGCGTGCTCCTAATTTCCAGGTCAAACGGAGAAATTGCGGCGTTGGCAGCGTTGATATAGGAGTCGAGATCTTCTTGCGATACATCATCCGGGGAGACAGGCGGGCCCTCTGTCATCATGTACAGGTTAGCAAGTCCTTTGTGGTCTCTCGTATATGACTTCATACCGTGCGCCGAAAAGATCGCTGCTAGAACAGGTCTGGCTTCCTCAAATGTCATGGTCGAACGGGCCATGAACGCTTGGAGAAAGGCGCGGTTACTATTGTTGTAGCCATTCGCCCCATTATTTGCCATTATGTCGCTTGTGATAGTTGCCCTTCGCTAAGTCGAGAGGCCAATCTATCGTTAAGTTTTGAGTACAAATGTCTGAACTTTTGGTTTCTTTGCGGGGAAAATCAGTGCGACGCGATCCAACGCGACCCGCGTTATCGATGCCAAGACCGATGGGCAATTTACGGAGATCGCATCAAGTATTGCATATATGCGCCTTTTACTTGCAGTTGCGCCATACAGCCTTCTGACTATTGATACTCAAAGGTCACTAATCTACTGCCTCAAAGGAAGGATGGATATGATCATGATAGCTTTTACATTAGAATGAGCTAGCTTTGATATCATGCTAAGCGAACAAGAAGGTACAGATGACAGTTGGCACAACCTCCCCAACGCCGAATATGGAAACGAAATCATAGAAGAGAATCCCTTAGAACCTCCGCCTGGTAGGCTCCGGACTAGGACTCCGGCTAGCACTTCTTGGATCCCGGCCTCGTTCTTTGAGCCACTTCTTGGTGCTCAAGCGAAGCTCACGGTCGAGCTCGGGGCTGGGATCTTTCCTGTGAATGAAATTGCAGAACCCGCCTCGTACGCATCCTTCGCCACTATTTAACCGACAACACGCTTCTCGGAAATCTGTCACAGGTGATAGCTCGCAATATATCGGCCGTGCTGCGTACCAGCGCGAATTGAGCGCATCGCACGCAGCTTGTGCATCTTCTTCGTATTTGAATCGCGCGTAGACGTTGCCGATGAGATCTGCATGATAGACTCAGTTAGCGATAGGTCTCTTGAGATCTTGATTTGCAACATTGCACTTACGGTCATTGTTGTTGTCGCAGACAACCAATTCCTCCAACTCGCCGTACTTGCACATCTCGCACCACACATCCTCATAGAACGCATCGAAGTGGTTTTGCAACTGGCTGGGGTTCATCTTGCTCTTTGGGTCGTAGGCTGGGTTTTGATACATGTTGGGCATCAGGACGGTCTGGGAGTACGATGGCTTGACATGCTTGCGGGAGCATCTGTCACCGTGTCTGCAGGCGCCAATCTTGTAGTAGAAGGAGCAATTGACCTTGTCCTGTTCTGTACCGAAAATGGAAGCGAGATAGTTGGCCATGGTGATCAGTCGAGAGTAGAATGGACACGGGTCAGTTGAAGTCGAGGGACGATGCGGAGGCGAAAGAGGACCGTTAGGTACACGAAGAAGACAAGTGAGAGAAGGATAGAGAGGGAAAGAGATGGTAAGGTAGCGCTAGGGCAGGAGGTGAGGCTATATGTCCCTTCTCATAGCTTGAAGATTCTGGAGAGCTCGGTCGCGTGGCGGAGATGCTGACTAACTCTTGTTAGAAGTTTCTGGCCTCAGGCTGCGAACTACTGGAAGAAGAATGTTCCGTGCGCATAATTAGTCACTAATGCTTTAATATTACATAATCTCCCCTGCATCTGCATTATTCGATCATTGCTCTATGCGTGCCAGGGGTAATTAGACGACATTTCGCTATACGTACGTTTAAAATCTGAAGTCGGATCTTGTCCTAGTGTCCTATTGCAAGCCCACTCACATCTACATCAGGATCAACTCCCTCCACCATTTGCGCAATCACTTTCCCAGTCCCTAATGACAATGAGATACCCCATGGGCCATGACCTGACGCAACGAAAACGCCTCCCCTTGTTCGACCATGCTCAGGTCTGTTCTCAGAGCCAGTTTTGAGCCCACCTAGTAAGTCTTCATCAACTCTAGCGACGTAGGGAACTCCACGCGCGGAGACTGGGCGGAAGCATAGGCCTTCACGCAAAATCTCCAAGTCATTTGTGTTGGGAATGTCGTCGGTCGATTCCACACTGCCTTCAGCCAATCCTCCCATGAGACGAACTGCCACCTTTCTCAATCGTTCCATCTCCTTCCGTTTCATTATATTGCACGAGTCCTCCGCCGGAGCTGGAAGAGAGATATGCATTTGATTCAGACCAGATATGTAGATCTCTCCACCTTGACGAGAGAAAATCTCGGGAGAGAAACCGATTGAAGCAGGGCTTGTCGTAAACACGGCATGACTGCGGCCGGCATATGTTACCCTCTCGTCTTGGAGCGTGTGTCTGGGAGAACGAACGACAAGAGAGTATCCAGCCAAAGAGGACATGGGGATTGAAAGACGAGACGAAGGGAACAGATCATGATAGACTTGCGGCGTCCACGGTCCAGCGCAAATGATGATATTTGTGCATGGAAGCGTGCACTCCTTCTGAGTATCCAGATTGATAATTTTGACCCCGGTGATAGTGCCACTGACTTGGTCTGTAATGACGGATGTGGCCTTAGCTGGATTGTGCAACTTGACACCGCGGGACAAAGAACTCTCCGAAAGAAATTTTGACAACCTCAATGGGTCTCTAAACGCGGTCAATTTGGCATGCCCCAGAGTTCGCAAGAATCATTACTAACACTTGAGCAACAGTGTCATCGTCGCTAATCTTCTCAAGAACCCCTTTATTCTGCTTCGTCAACCAGCCCGGTACGTCCGCATGGATAGGACTGCTGGAGCCTGCAGCTGTTTCTGCTCGACTTGTTCCTGCGTGCAGCCAGTCGTCTCCATGGGCATCTCCTTTCTTCTTCTTCTTGGAAAGGTCCAGGCTCAGCGCTGTGCCTTTCATGTATCCCCATTTCTGCGCCCCTCCATGCTTAGCCGCCAACGACTGATGCAGATCGAAAGAAAGAGCTCCCAGGGGTGCAAGGGCTGGCGCAAACCAGTCCTTGGCTAGGAACCCTGCAGCATATCCCGATGCAGCACAGAATAATTGAGACGATGCCTCGACAATATGAATCTCGTCGGATGATCCATTTTCAGATAGGTAGTAGGCAATTGAAGATCCGATGATGCCTCCTCCAAGAATTACAGTAAGCATATTGCCGTTCTTGGGTTTACGGGTTGTCCTAGGTCGGTTACGCCGGTCTTCTCACCGTGAACATATAGATACCGTGTCTGGGCTCAAGGGCTCTCCAAGATGGCTTAGGGCATGCATTTCACAAGCAAGAAGAGCAAACTAGATTTTCTTGCTTTCACTTGAAATTCGGCTTAAGACTCATGGTAACTGTAGACTGGAAGGTTTTCTCTGCGCAATGGAGAATTTTTGGGATATCCGAGATGCAGAGAGGGATTATTATAGAGAGGTACCGCATAATAGAGAGGTAGTAAATTATGCGGTATCTTCGCGGATAACCCCGCGTTCCCCTCTCTGTACAAATTACATCACTGCTGCTGGCAGCATTTTTTCTTCGTTTATCCCGACAACTCGATTGGTCCTGCTCAGTCGCCTTCCGTGACAAGAATATCCAACTTGAAGTACTCTCGGCTTCTAATCTCGCTTTTCCCTTGCGTTCTTTTGTCAATCTCGGAGACAAAATGCCGGGCAAAACCATCATTGTCACCGGCGCCTCCAGAGGTACTTCCATCGAGCATCCTCATTACACTCAGATACATACATGCTAACTCGAATTACGCAAACTCCTCTCAGGCATCGGACTCGCCATTGCAAAGTACCTTCTTACCGCGCCACAATCGCACAATGTCGTGGTGATCGCTCGCAGCGTCGAGCCTCTCCAGAAGCTCAAGGAACAGTACACCAAGCAGGTCGAGGTGCTCAACGGCGATCTGGCGGATTTCTCTCTCGGCCAGAAGGCAGTCGACCTGGCCATCAAGTCCTTTGGCCGTCTTGATGGAATGGTCCTCAACCATGGAATACTCGGACAAGTCGGTAAAATCGACAACGCAGACCCCGAACAGTGGAAGCTCGGATTCGACGTGAATTTTATCAGCTTCGTCGCGTTTGTAAGACATGGCCGTTGCTGGATGTTGGTATTCGAATGCAAACGAACTAATTGACTTCTGTGATAGATCAAAGCTGGTCTACCGGCGCTTCGCGAGGCCAAGGGAAAGATTATCTTCACTTCCTCTGGAGCTGCGGTGTCTGCCTACCGAGGCTGGGCTCTTTATGGAGCAACCAAGGCCGCAATGAATCATCTCGCCTTGTCTTTGGGCGAGGAAGAACCCGACGTTACCACCATCTCGATCCGGCCCGGAATGGTTGACACTGAGATGCAGCGCGAGCTGAGAGAAGACCATGCTACGAATCTTGAGCCTCAAATGCATTCCAAATTTACAACTGCGCACAAGGATGGCAAGCTACTGAAACCCGAGCAGCCCGGGCATGTGATGGCTAAGCTGGTCCTTGACGCTCCAGCTTCACTCAGCGGAAGATTCCTCTCGTAAGTCATCTGTTCATTCATGCTATGCGCTAACTAACAACTAAATAGATGGAATGACGAAGCTCTGAAAGACTTCCAAGGATAAATATTCATCTACAATTAAAGCCTATGTATATGACCGTCAGTACATGTCGCAACCAACGGGCAGATAGAAATAAACGGCAGGAAATTGTAAATATAATCAGTCGAAAGATGAAAAGCAATACATTTTAGAAGCATTAGATGCAGAGCACCTTCATACTTAGCATGGAATGTAGGGTACTCATCATATAAATGGGGGGGAGACAGTGAGAAAAAAGAGCAGCCGTACCTATAAGTTTATGCAAATGCCGATTCATGTATGCGAAGACATTCAGACCAGGCCGTAAGATATCAATGTCCGACATCTGAATGAAGAGTTTTCGCGAACGGAACCACAGCTACAACCTAGATATACTTCAGGCTGTTAGCAAGAGCCATAAGACTTTGGACTTTGAATGCAATAGTGAGAGAGGAGAGATATCAGTTGGTCCGTTTGGCTAGGACAGTGTTCGTCACCACAGAGTGGTATGATAGGGGCGACAACAAGGTTCATCATGTAGGATTGCAAGGATCTTTGAGAATGTAGTCAACATACCTTCAAGAGTTAGTGCTACTTGCTCTGTGTGTGAATAAAAGCAATGTCATTGAAGACCTCAGAGACTTTTTGTCCCGATTGTTGTTGTGTGATGAGAGGGAGAGAAGTTGCCGAAGAAAAAAAAAAAGCTTGCAGATAAAGGTTGGAAGGCGGTGTATTTCTGCCTTTATTCTTTATGCCGTGTCGAGTCTCCACGCGTAGTAGGATTGCGTCGATTATTTATCAAGACTAGAGCCATCTGCCCCACGCGGACTTGCTATCACAAGATATAACCTTCGAACTTCGCGGAACTTTGCGAGGAATGAACTGCACCTTCGTCTGAAACTATACGTGCTTCATCTACCATGTCTGACAGAGAGTTCGGCTGTATGTACCTTTTTTCGACCCATTTCTTGGCGGCCCTGCTGACACTCCATCTCATATACAGCGAATGATGACCTATCGCTTCCCAAAGGTATTTGACCGAATCTCGCGTTGAGTATATCACCTTGTCGCATTCGAAACGATCATCCCTTCACGGCCTTTAATAGTCTTGCGCCCCATACAAGCCTACATGTAACTTACTTTGTTCCCCGCAGCGACGGTCCAAAAGATCATTACAGAGATCCTGCCACCATCCTCCGGTCAAACATTCTCCAAGGATGCTCGAGATCTGCTCATGGAATGCTGCGTCGAATTTATTACTTTGATCTCCTCCGAGGCCAACGACATTAGCGAGAAGGAAGCAAAGAAAACAATCGCTTGTGAACATGTGGAGCGGGCTCTGCGTGATCTCGGATTCGGCGACTATATTCCCGACATCCTTGCCGTCGCAGAAGAACATAAGGAGCAGCTGAAGGTGTGTATCCTACAACACTCACCGGGAGAGACAGCCTTTTGCTAACGGATGAATAGTCGCGAGAGAAGAAGCAAAGCAAGATGGAACAAAGCGGCCTTACCGAGGAGGAACTGTTACGACAGCAGCAAGAGTTGTTTCGCTCCGCCACAGAAAAATACAATGCTGCTCCGGAATGAGCTTTTCGAATCGATACAGGATATGCTTCATGTGATTGGCGTCTTGTCGACTAAATAGACTCATACGTCTCGGCGTTCTTTATGCTTTGGCTTCCACTTTCCTACTGATGACACGCACATGCTTTTGAGGTGGAAAATAGGTTCGGAGTTCAGGTGGTTATTCAGGTTTTAACTCGGGAAATGCTTAGCAGGTTTGCGATTGTGTTAGTCTACGTTTCATCCTTACTTATATGGATCTCTTTTCTTATCTTACTTCAGTCCCTCTGCTGCGTCCACTTACTGCAGTATACTAGAACGTGTCGCGCTGTTTCCAGCACTTCACTACAGGAGCGCACTGGCTCAGCATGCTAATGAGCCCTAAACAGATGTGTGTTTAGTCGCAGACTCCTGGCATCAGCTGGACTAGCAGCTGCGCCTCTCATCAGGTAGGGCTCTGAGTGTAACAGGCAATGCCCGCTAGGAGCATGTTGCAGCTATCACGCCACAACTTGACTCTGATCCTGACGTCCGATGATTGTCATAACGACTCATTTTTATCCGAGCTTTCGGTTTTCTTTTCTAATTTCTTCGGTGATATCTTTTATATACTAGTCCTATATAGATTTAGCGACCCAGGACTGAGCCCGAAAGGAATATGAATAATTGCCAATATGAATAAATTATCCATATGCTGAGTCAGCTGCAATTACATTAAGTTAACTAACTTAACTTAACTTAACTAACTAAGTTATTTAGTTGGCGCCCCCTACAAGAACAGGATGACAAGTTTGACAACTATCAATCATTATTCAAAGGACATTCATACAAATCCTGCAAACCTTATCTGAACCCTAAAATTATAATTCATCGATCGTAGACGCTTTGAAGATGGCCAAGACACATACTACTCTCTTTTCACCCCCACCGCTAGACAAATGCAAGGCGCCGATTGAGAATGTGTTTGAACTGACTCCTGTGCCCAGCAACGATAGCCAAGTAAGTTTGGCAACTGATATGTCCTGGTGTACTGACTCTAGAAAAAATAAATGGAATTGGGCCTACACTCACTGGCTCATAGGCCGTCTTCACCAACACCAATCCTCTATGGCATCCCTCTGGATCCCGCGGAGTATACGGAGGGACCATCATTGCCCAGTCCCTCTCAGCAGCCATGCACACTGTCCCCCCTACTGTTAACATGCACAGTATGCACTGCCATTTTCTCATTGCAGCAACTGCAGAGACGCCCATTTATTATCATGTTAATCATGTCAATGATGGTGAGAAGTTGGTCATTTGTATGGTGAAAGCCAAACAAAGAAACCATCTGATCTTCACAGCAACTGTGAGCTTTATTAATAAATACAGCAGTATGGATAAAAAGGTCCTAGAGCACTCCAGATCGAAACCTGATGTTGCAGTGCCGCAAGATCCTGCGGTAACCACAGGAGAAGGTACTGGGAACGGGCTTTTTGAATCTCGAATTGTGGACAGTGACGTTGGTAGGTATTGTCGGATATCTCCTTTGAAATGTGATGCTGCAATTGCTTACGAGACTTCTGGCTTCAACTTACTAAATAGATGACTTGCTTCGTCCATCAGACAAAAGATATAGACGTTTCGTGCGATCAAGCGGAACCATCTCTAACTCTGGCGGTTCCAACGCACATTTATTGGCACTCACATACTTAACAGACACCTATTTCATTGGAACGTTGTGGCGTGTCTATAATCTATCACCTTACCCTCCTCCACCACCTACAAGTCATGAAGAGCCAGACCAAAAGGCTGGAGACATCGAATTGATGGCCAGCCTCAACCATTCCATATACCTACATCACCCACAAGCGGTTCGAGTAGACGACTGGATGTTGACAGAAATGGAGAGTCCATGGGCAGGAAATGAGAGAGGCCTGGTTGTCCAGCGGATATGGTCCAGAGATGGAGTTCTCATTGCTACCTGCGTTCAAGAGGTGAGCCAAAGACCCCGTCTCCTACCCCTCGAATTAGCCAACGGTATTGACGAACTACATAGGCTTTGGTGCGGCTGAAGCAACATGAAACTCCAAAGCACATGCTATAAAGATCATTTCTGATTTTGCATGGGTAATATGGGATGGCATGTATGCAGGTCAAGCTGAAAAGGGCTAAAGGGGGAAGAACAATCCCAGTGGGAAATGGACTTTTGTTTTTGTACTTTTTTCTGCATTGCATTGTCTAACTAATATTGTCAATGGCTGCCATACTTATTAGGAGAAGCGGCAATGGCGTTCCATCAATAAAGCTTAGAGCTACAGTAGGATTATCACATAAAACGCGCGTCCAAACTATCACCCTAGCCCTGACTAAACTAACTGCAATTAATCTATTTGTATAAGAGCTAATGCAGCTTATTTTCTACTTAGTTCACCCTCTTGTGGATCTTAGAATACTACCCTGAACGCCATTATCCAACTAAAGCCAGCTACAATGCCAGAAATAAACAAGGTTGTTTATTCAAACTGGGCGGATACATTACTTTTTCTTTGGTAGACGGGGTGTACCTGCCTCATGTGGTCTATTGCCTAAAGTAGCCTTTCACATGTATCATTTATTTGACCTACAGATCAAGTACATATATATACAAGGATGTGTATGGCTTGTTTCTTAGTCTGCGGAGCAGCTGTCCAGCCAAAATCAGGCTGGAGCTGCTAAAAGAAAAGAGTAATATCAGCTAAGGCACTGATTCAACAGAGGATATATCTTAATATGTGAAGGTCAGCTGCATACGTAACCTGAGTATGGCGTGAGAGGGCCAATTCCCCTTCATGCAGTGATCAAGGACTCTCAAAAATACCAGGTATGTATGGGAATATGCCCAAAAGAACTGTATGGGTATTTCATAGTAGTACTCATAACAAATGTAGAGAGCTGTCACATATCATGGTTTTGGTAGTTAGTCCCTGTCTGCTGTGGGCGACTGGAGTATAGTCCTACGGTCCTCATCCTGTTTGACTCTTCTCGTCCTCCCATAGCCCATCTTCAACAAGTCGTGGAGAAAATGTCGGTCTTGTCGCCAGCACGCAACGACCTCTCTGAGAAAGAGAGGGCATCAGCTATTGTTACTCGACAAGCACAACCATCACCAGATGCCTGGTCCCCGACTCGACAGAATTACATTGCGATATGGTCGCTCTCAATCATCTCGATGGTGGTGGGGTTAGATACCACAATTTTAATTCCAGCATTGCCTGTATGTACAGTAGTTTTGTCCTTCGAATTCATCTTCGTTTGTGCAGTCGATTGACCGATGCGGGCAGACCATCGCTGAGGATCTGGACGCAACCGCCATTCAAGCCTTCTGGTGCGCAACATCTTATGTCCTCAGCTGTACTGTGTGCCAGCTCTTTATCGCGTCGCTATCGCACATCTTTGGCCGCTGCGAACTATTACTCATCTCTGAACTGCTCTTCGCCGTTGGTACGGCGATCGTGTGTTCCGCGCATGGGATCGCTCAGCTGCTGGTCGGCCGTTCCATTCAAGGTATTGGCGGAGGAGGCATCGTCGCCCTGGTGCAAGTGGTCTTTACTGATATCATCCCTCTGCGTCATCGACCGAAGTATCTCGGATATCTGCAGGTAGCGTCGGCGCTGGGAACCGTCTCGGGACCCTTGGTAGGGGGTGCGGTTTCGCAGTATTCTACTTGGCGATGGATCTTTTATATCAATTTCCCCTTCTGTTTAGGGGGTTTGGTTACTCTGCGCCTTGGGCTAAAGTTCCAGCAATTTGAGACTTCGTTCCGGTCCAGATTGTTGCAGATTGACTGGTTTGGCGGCCTGCTGTTCACGGCCAGTGCAACCAGCTTCCTAATGGCCCTGAGCTGGGGAGGAGTGCAGTTCCCATGGGGTAGTTTCCACACACTCGTGCCGTTGATTGTGGGCCTTGCCGGTATTGGGCTGGCAATGGTCTGGGAAACGTATGGCACCAAGGAGCCATTTCTGAAGCTGTCTGTGTTTAACAGTTGGTCTGCTGCAGCGGCGCAGATCTGCTCCTTCGCTCAAGGCTTTCTGGTTGGTACTTGACTCATTCTTTTTTCAATCCACTAATCCCCTCATCAGCTGCTGGGCCAACTCTACTATATCCCATTCTATTTTGAAGCCGTAAAAGGCATGTCTCCAATCTTGACAGGCGTGGCTCTAATCCCTCGAACCTTCACCAATATCCCAATCGCCACCATCACCGGCATCATGATCACTAAGCTCGGCCGATTTCGATGGGCCGTCTGGTCAGGTTGGATACTAAGCACGATCGGCAGTGGGCTATTAATCCTTTTCGACGTGCACACCCCCACGGCAGTCTGGGTGATTATCCTCCTCATTAACGGGCTGGGCCAGGGATTGCTTCTAGCCTCCTTGAACGTGGCCGTTTTGGCCATTGCGGCCGGGAAAAACCCGGGTTTCGCGGTGGCTACTTATACCTTTACCAGATTCTTGGGCATGTCTTTTGGAATCGCGGTTGGGGGGACAATATTCCAGAATGCGCTTTCACAGTACCTTGCCCACCAAGGCATTGATACTGCTATCGCGCAGAATGCAGAAGCCTATATTATCGAGTTGAACTCGGAAGCTGTGAGCGCCGACTACAAGGCGAAGGTGGTGTATGCCTATGCACAAGCCTTTCGGTGTGTATTTATTGCGCTTGCAGCAGTCAGTGCCATCGCGACTGCGCTAGGCTTCTGTATTGCAAGTTTTCCCTTGGGGAAGAAGATGCCTTCGGTGCCAGTCTCAGTGCCAGCGCCTCCACAGGGGGCCCCGGAAAAGACACAAGCAGAAGTGTGAGAGCGTCATTTACGCATAATTTGAGCGTGCTAGGCATTTTGGAGACTTTCTCTTTCTTTATTTCTGTCTCAAGTGCACAGCACACTGATATATCTAACCAGAATTTCACGAAAAGTCCACTGTTGGTTCCAATTGTGTCGCACACGCACTATATCCATGTCCATATCTGAGTCCTAAGAAGTTGCTTTTTGCAGTCGCACCTGAACGCCCGTTCCACTGCAATCCGTCAAGGTCAAGTGATGTTTTGTCTCCGATTCCGAGTCTAGATTCTCAATTGCCTCAAACCGCTGAAGCAGCCGAACAATCACGTATGATACATTTGTTAGGGCAAACTTCTCTAGTTTTGGCATAAGCTAGTCTGGCGCATCATTCAAAGGATATTTAAGAAAGAGAAGAGAAAAGACACTTACGACCTAAACAGATCCTTGCGCCTCCATTAAAAGGCAAATATTCCCATCCCGATTGTCGCTTGTCCCATCTTTCGGGCACAAACTCATCGGCATTCGGACCCCAAAGGTCACGGTGCCGATGCATAACATGCACCGAGTAATTGACGACTTGACCCTTTCGGATAAAAATCCTGGAGAGTCCGTCTGCTTCACCTCCAACAGGCAGGAAGGTGTCCTTCAACGCCCGTCGCGCATTTACAGGAACCACGGGAAACAGTCGAAGGGTTTCCCGATTGACCCATTGCAGGTATTGACAGGCATGGAGCCGAGCAAATGTGATTTCAGTGGGTTGATCGAACGCGCCGAAGTCGCGCAGGACGATCTGTCGGAGCTTGTTGAAGATGGCCTGGTGCCGCGCGAGGAGGTAGAATGTCCAGCCTAGAAAGGATGCGGTGGTGTCTCTGCCCGCGAGGAGGATGTTGAGCAGCTGGGACCGGAGCTCGATGGAATCCCGAGTCTGACTGGCTAATTCATCCAGAAACACGTACTTCTTCCTCTTGTCCTTCTCCTTCGCCTGCTCTTCTGCACCTTTCTGCCGGAGACGGTTCTCAGTTGATGACGCTCGCTCGAGAGCTATTTGAACAAACCCATCAACAAAGGAATGGACATCCGCGCAGCTTTCCCGAAAGGAGGCCGGGTTATATAGCCAATACAGTTCCTGCAGTCGGCCTCGAGTCGCCAAAGATTGCTGCGCGGTATTCAACGCACGAGCGAAAGAAGCCTCCCGACCACTCGCCCCATCACCATCAGCGTTTTCGGCCAGCAGCGCAGTCAGTTGTGAATCAACCGAGTGGCCAAAAAGAAACTCAGTAGTGGAATCGAGAGTCAACCGAAAGAAGAGCGGTTGCAAATCAACGGGGCCAGTCCACCCGTCACCATCATGGCCGACTGGGAGTGCACGCAGCAGATTCTGCACATGGCGTTCTTCCAGCTCGAGATCGGAGATTTGATCTCGTGTAAAGCTGGGACGCAGCAGAGCGCGGGAATGTTTCCTGCATGTAGACAATTTCCTCTAGTATGTTCTTCCGGTTGTGTCCAGAGAGAAATCTCGCACTCACCAGTACGGCCCATCAGCTGTGAAGATCCCATCTCCCAGAAGAGGCCAGAAATTCGCCCGCCGCACCGGCCCCAGACCAAAATCCTTGAACTGCGTGCCGAGAACTGCCTGGATATTGCGAGGATCACACGTGTGAATGGCAAATCTGTGAAGAAACCTGGTGCGGTATGTCATCCGATCCAGCTTCGCGAACCTCTCGCTTTGGAGTGCCAGAAATGTCTGTGTTCTGTCTGCTTGCAAAGACTGACGCATAGCTTGTAGGCCCAGCCAGCCGGATTCTGGGAGCCATGGAGGTTGCTGGGCGGTTTGTTGGATGGATTTGGAAATGACGATATGGATCAGAGCGTATAGGGCAATAAGAACAGCGAGAGATGTAGCTAGAAAGCGAAGAGCATTGTTGTCGGTGTAAGACATCGTGGCGAAATCTCTCCAGAACCGATAGCTTCTAACCTGAACATGTAAAGATGTGTAGGACACCCGTGATGTGAGAATCACTGGATTCTACAACTGTGGATGATAATATAGCGGAGACGGCCCGATCAGCACTGGCTGACCTACATAGAGACTTGAATGAGCCGGTAAGGTAAGAGCACATAAAATGAGGTATGGTACTTGTATTGAAACTAGAGTATTATTTTTGATACCATGTGCAAACGCATCGTAGTGGTTGCTTTGTATCAGCAGGGTATAGTCTTCCTAGCGCCGAGAGACAGTTGAGGAGAGCAATGTCACTCTATCGAAGGTTGCAAAGGATCAACGACTTTGTTCCAGGTTGATGAGTAGACATCTGCAGTGAGAATTTAGCTCTCTACGGTCCGAATCCACTCATTCGAGTTGAATTGATCTTGACTCAACCAAGCTACAGAACTGAGCCTCTGGATATCACCTTCGTTCTTGAGGTTACGTTGCCAAGAAGGAGCTAACATGTGTCAAGCCGACTCAAGCGACGCCTTCAGCGATCTATTTCATAGAGAAGTACATATTGGTGGGATTGATTAGCTGGTGGTGGCGCTAGGATGCAAGTGCCTGGGTCCTCGAGCAAGGATATATACAGCGGGACGCGTGGATATTGCTTCCTGGCAAAGATACCTAGGTAGTCTACAGCAGTAGCAACTGCAGGGAGTAAGAAATGAGGAGAGATTGGTGACTGATGACAATCTGACGACCCTGTTGTCGAGTCCATAGCAAGTGGACTCTTGGTGAGAATGAATCGAGAATGAGCAATAGAAGACAGGGTGTCAACAAAAATTGAATAATCTTCGCAAAAGCGATGGGTATATAAAGAGGCATAAGTCAGACTTAGAGGACGGATCTATCAGAGACTCGATATACAGGAACGAGAACATCGAAGACAGACAGATACATATTCCTTCCTAAGACGGTAGCGATCCTCTGCCCTCATTTCACTCCATTTCCTACCTTATTAGGTCAACCTGTTTCAACGTGAAGCAAGCCAACATGCATCTTGCCAACGGTATAGACCGCAGCACCTTTGATGGTGAAAGCGATGGTTTTCACCACAATACCCTTCCTGCCGCTTTTCCTCCGGCTCCTGACGGGCTCTCGTCCGATAGCCTCGAGGGAAGCCTGCCTGGGGGTCAGCCGATTCCCGAGCCCATTGCCATTGTCGGCATGGCATTGAGGCTCCCCGGCGGAATCACCTCCCCCGAATCCTTCTGGGAACTGCTGCTCAACGGCGGCGATGTTCGTTCACGAGTACCCACTAGTCGCTATAATGTCGATTCATTCTACAGCCCATCCAGTAAGACAGGCTCTGTCAAATCCACATACGGGTATTTTCTTGAGAACAGCTTAAAGGAGTTCGATACCTCCTTCTTCTCGATGAATAAAATAGAGGTTGAGATGTTGGATCCTCAACAACGTCAGCTACTCGAAGTAGTCTGGGAATGCATGGAGAGGGCCGGGCAGACGAATTGGCGGGGTGAGAATATTGGATGTTATGTCGGCGTGTATGGAGAGGATTGGCTGGATCTCGTCTCAAAAGACACTCAGGATGACGGCATCTATCGCATCTCTGGGGCCGGCGACTTCCTGTTGGCTAATCGGATCTCTTATGAGTATGATCTGAAGGGACCAAGGTAAGCATCCTTGTGTGCTATGCTCAGGCCATATGACCTCGTTAAACTGACCACGTTGGAAAAGCATGACCACGAAAACGGGGTGCTCTTCCTCCTTGATCTGCTTACACGCAGCCTGTCAAGCCTTACTCAACGGCGATTGCAACTCCGCCATCGTCGGTGGGACAAATCTAATAATGAGTCCAGGTATGACAGTGGCCATGTCGCAACAGGGTGTCTTGTCGCCGTCCGGTTCCTGTAAGACCTTTGATGCTGCGGCCGACGGGTACGCCCGAGCGGAAGCCATCAATGCCATTTACATTAAGAAATTGAGCGATGCCATTGCCCATGGGGATCCCATCCGTGCCGTCATTAGGTCTACGGCGACCAACTGCGATGGGAAAACCCCTGGATTGGCTGTTCCCAGTTCAGAAACACATGAAGCCATGATTCGCCGCGCGTATAGAGTGGCTGGACTACCCGCGTCGCAGACGGGATACGTGGAGTGTCATGGCACCGGGACGCCCGTCGGAGATCCGCTGGAGGTTCAATCCATTGCGAATGTCTTTGGCGATGAGGGCGTTTATATTGGTTCGGTGAGTGACCTGATCATTTTGTTCGGCGTCGAAGCTATAGCCACAGCCCTAACTGATAACTAAACCAGGTCAAACCAAATGTTGGCCATTCGGAAGGGGCATCAGGCATTACCAGCATCATCAAGTGCATTCTGGCCCTGGAGAATCGCATGATTCCCCCAAATATAAAACTGACAACCCCCAATCCGAAGATTCCATGGGAAGAACGTAAACTCCGTGTCCCAAAGGAGCCAACTCCGTGGCCCGCTGAGCGCTTAGAGCGAGCCAGCGTGAATTCCTTTGGAATCGGAGGAGCAAATGCGCATGTAAGAATGAAACCCTTGATCTTCGCTAACCTTGGTATGTCTGATACTTCAACTCTCTCCGCAGGTGATTCTTGATTCTGCTGCGTCTGTCCTGCAATCATCATCGTTGTCATCGTCTCTGCGGGATACAAATGAAACAAAGCAGAACCATCTGCTAGTCTTTTCCGCGAACCATCCCGACTCTCTGAAAAGACTCATTAGCAGCTATCAAGCCTATGCTGCCCGATCCAATGTCCTCGCGGCTGATCTGGCCTACACCCTGGCCGCCCGTCGTGAGCATCTTCCTCACCGAGCATTTTGTATTCTGAATGGACAGACGTGGAAAGAAGTAAGCCGGACAGCAAAAGTCAAATCGGGACAGATCCTCAATTTTGTCTTTACGGGTCAAGGAGCTCAATGGCCTGGCATGGGGAAGGAATTAATTCAGCACTATTCCTCGTTTCGTAAGGACATCCATGATATGGATCAGGTCCTCCAAGAGTTACCGCATCCGCCAACATGGACAATCCGAGGTACGCTCTTCGACGTTGAGGAATACCCCCACTCGAAATCCCGAACACTGACTGTTTTTCCTTATTTATTATATAGGTGTCCTCGAAACCACTGGGACTGCAGAGTCAATGAGTGCAGAACTATCGCAACCACTATGCACAGCTATACAAGTCGCGATTGTCAATCTTCTGCGGGAATGGGGCATTACCCCAGCGGCAGTGGTCGGTCATTCAAGTGGAGAAATCGCCGCAGCGTACGCAGCCGGGGCCCTTACAGCTCGTGAGGCCATCATAGTGGCGTACTATCGTGGACGTATTGCAGGAATAGCCCAACAAGGTGCAATGGCCGCTGTGGGACTTGGCCGGCATGCTGTTACCCCTCACCTTATCCCGGGGGTGTCAATTGCCTGTGAGAACAGTCCTGACAATGTGACATTGTCGGGAAATATCAAGGAGATCGAGCAAATCATGACGAGTCTCAAAGCAGAGCACGCTGATCTTTTTGTGCGCCGGCTGAAGGTCAACGTCGCTTATCATTCCGGTTGGTATTCTCCCATTTGATAGGCATTAAGTGCGCTTCGCTAATTTGTATCGAATGACCAGACCATATGGCCGTGCTGGGTGCCGGTTATGAGTCCCTGCTTGCTGGTTACCTCGTCGATCGCCAGCCGAAAATCCCTTTCTATTCCTCTGTTACCAGAGATGTCATCAAGGAAGCCGGTGCTCTGAACGCGTCTTACTGGCGTAAGAACCTTGAATCGCCGGTCCTGTTCAAGTCCGCTGTCGAGCGTCTCGTCGACGGTTCCGAGAACAAGAATCATGTTTTCCTTGAGATCGGACCTCACTCTGCCCTTTCGACACCCACCCGACAGATTCTGCAGTCGGTAGGCATCCAGGCACCGTACATTGCCACTCTGCAGCGTGGCCAAGATGGTCACGAGAATCTCCTCACAACGCTGGGAAATCTGTATCTCGAAGGGCTGCAGCCACTCTTTCCGGCGCTGTACGGTCCAGGGGAAGGAACCTTGCTTCATAACACTCCCAACTATCCGTGGCACCACGAGGCGCAGTATTGGTACGAAAGTCGAATTTCACGTGAATGGCGATTGCGTCCGTTCCCCCGACACGAGCTTCTGGGCTCTCGCATCCTCGAAGGGAATGATCTCCAGCCCACCTGGCGGAATGTGCTGCGGCTGAGCAACGTACCCTGGTTGCGCGATCACAAGGTGCACGAAGACATCGTCTTCCCCGCAGCGGGCTATATTGCTATGGCTGGAGAAGCCGTGCGGCAAGTGACCAGGGGACCGGTTGAATGTGCCAGGTATTCTCTTCGGCGATTAAATATCACCAGTGCTATGATTTTGCAAGATACGCAGAAGAATGAAATCATGACAAGTCTCCGGCCCGCGGCGTTGACCACCTCGTTGGATTCGGAATGGTATGACTTCTCCATCGTGTCCTTCAACGGGTCGTCTTGGACCAAGCATTGCTTTGGTCAGGTGCGAGCAGACTGGGAGGGAGAGAAAAAGCCAGCTATTCCTCAAGATCAATGGAGACTGCCGCGAGCGGTTCCCTCTCCACTGTGGTATCAGACGTTGCGGGACGTGGGATACAACTATGGGCCGGAATTCCAAGGATTGCAGAATATCACCGCCGATACCTTGAAGCAGACGGCGTCCGCTACAGTGCTTGATGCTGATCACCGAGAAACATCGTACCAACTCCATCCTACCACCATTGATTTTTGTTTGCAAATGATTAGTACAGCTCTGGCCCAGGGCATTCCGCGCCATCTTCGCCAGCTGGTGGTTCCGATTGAAGTCGAGGAGATTCAAATAGAGCACACTTCGAGCCCTATTCATCTCTTGGTTACCGCCCAAAGTCCCCCTGGCTCTAACGGTGAAGTGAGGAGCGATATATCTGGGTTCTCAAGGGACTCGACCGAAAAAATCCACAGTGTGGTCAATTTCAAAGGAATCAAGCTGATGCCTCTGTCAAATGATGGGCATACAGAGGCAGTAGAAGAAGATCCTCACGCTGGAGCGCAGCTGCGATGGGCTGCAGACGTGGACTTCATTGATGCTGGCACCCTAATAAAACCGCTTGGCTTGAAGACGAGGCCAGCTCGCCTCCTTTGTGAACGATTGACAGTGCTATGTATCATTGACACTCATGATCGGCTATCTTCTCTGCCGCCCGCCAGCTCCGCTCATCTCGACAAGTTCCAAGCTTGGGTCAAAATGGAGACCGCCCGGGCTCAACAAGGGGATGATGAGCTGATTCAGGATGCACAAGACCTGGCTAAATTGAATGTGCACGACCGACGTGCAATGATCAAAGCCGTGGCTGCAGAGATCCAATCCACGGAGATGGCTGCGATTGGCACCGGTATCATGCAGGTGCATGAAGCCAGTGAACTGGTCCATATAGGGGAGAAAGAACCGCTCGAGGTGCTGATGCTCAACAATGCATTGACCAATCTTTACAATCTCTGCCACAGTTTGGTTGATGTCACGCCTCTCCTCAGTGCCATCGGCCACGAGAATCCCACCCTTCGAGTCCTCGAGATCGGTGCGGGTACCGGAGGAACCACGGCTGCGGTACTGGAGGCTCTGAAAAAAGGATCCTCTGCCGAGCTGCGGTACTCCAGTTACACTTTCACAGATATTTCGGCGGGTTTCTTCGCGCCTGCTAAGGAACGCTTCAAGGCCGAGCGATTGATGCGATACGCCACCCTCAATATTGAGCAGGATCCATCCACCCAGGGCTTTGAGTCCGGGGAGTACGATCTCATCATTGCCTCGAATGTGTTCCATGCAACATCCAGCCTCCAGACCACTCTGCGGCATGTTCGGCAGCTGCTGCACCCTCGTGGCCGCTTGGTCTTTATCGAGTTGAGTCCCAGGATCCGCTTCCTGAATTATATCATGGGAATTCTACCGGGATGGTGGCTGGGAGAAGCGGACGGTCGTGTTGATACGCCGTTTGTCTCTGTCGACCGCTGGGACCAAGAGCTACGTGATGCAGGGTTCAACGGCGTCGAAGCATCGGTTTATGATGATGATACCCCTCACCAGATTGACACCGTCATTGTGGCACGTCCTAAGGAAACTCTTCCTAGTACATCATCAACGTCGTTATCCTTGGGGATCACCCTCCTGATCTCAGATAATCGAATGCCCTCTTCTTCGTCAGTCATTGAAACAGTGACAAATCTCTGCCTATCCAAGGGGCTACATGTCGATGTCCGTTCACTAGGCGAGACTCTCCCCCGAGACCAGGACATCATATCCCTTCTCGATCTCGGCGGCCCATTCTTCTTGGACATCGATCCCGAGCGGCTGGAGCAATTCCAGGCCATCGCAGAGGGCCTCACGTCGTCTGGCATGTTATGGGTAACTCGATCTGCTCAGGTCGGTTGCTCGGAGCCGGGGTATGCACTTGTTCTCGGGCTTGCCAGGACCTTGAGGTCTGAACTCTCGATAGATCTCGCGACGCTGGAAGTAAATGAGTTCACCCCATCCATCTGGGTGACTGTGCTGGAAGTAATGGACAAGTTCATGCGACGAGACCGAAGCGGCCACATGGACCATGATTTCGAATACGCCCTGGCCGATGGAGTTGTCCAAATTGGGAGATTCGAGAAGTTTAGTGTATCAAAGGCACTGCAGCAGAAGGAAGAGCCTACTCCGTCTGGGACCATGAGTGCAAAGAGATTGTCCATTGGAAATTTTGGATCGCTGCAGACTCTTTGTTGGGTGGATGAGTCGTTGAGACCTTTGCAGGGCAGAGAGATTCGAGTGGCCACTCGCGCTGTGGGACTGAACTTCCGCGTACGTCTTTCTTTCCCCTTTTTATTCTCTTGGCCAATCCACAAATATCACAACTTGACTGACATGGGTTCACAGGACGTGGTAGGAGCGTTAGGAGTGGTTGAGATCCCGCGCGGGTTTGGATTCGAGTGCGCCGGGGTCGTGACAGAGATCGGGCCTAACGTTGAAAATTTACAACCAGGCGACCGTGTCGTGGTGTTGGATGGTGGCAGCTTTGCAACACTTGTCACCACCAGAGCTGACTTTTGCGTGCGACTGCCACAGACGCTCACGTTTGAGGAAGCTGCATCGATGCCAGTCGTGTATGGAACTGTCATCTACGCCCTGATGGACCTTGCGCGGCTGGAAAGCGGCCAGGTATATACCCTGTTTCCTTTCCTTCTTCCTTTCTTCCTTTCTTTCTTACTGATTCGACCCTCGCTACAGACGATTCTTATCCAATCAGCCGCTGGAGGAGTGGGAATTGCAGCGATTCAGATTGCCCGGTATCTGGGTGCGACGGTGCGAAAGCTTTCATCTCTTTTTCTTCCTCCTCTCAAAGGAGAGAACATTTATACTGACAGGCAGGCTGCATCAGGTATACGCCACCGTAGGCAATGAGGAAAAGGTTCAATTCCTCACCGAGACCTTCGGGTTACCGCGCCACCACATCTTCCACTCACGCAATACCTCCTTTTTGCCTGACTTGCTACGGGAGACCAATGGGAAAGGTGTGGATGTGGTGTTGAACTCCCTGTCCGGCCAGCTGCTACATGCCTCGTGGGAGTGTGTAGCAGAATTCGGCAAGATGATTGAAATCGGAAAACGGGATTTTGTTGGCCATGGTAAACTTGAAATGAATGTTTTTGAGAAGAATCGGGCTTTCTTCGGCGTTGATCTGTGGACATTGACTCAGACCAGATCGGGTCTTGGTCAAAGGTAAGTTAGCAAGCAGCAAGACAACGGTTTTTTATTTGGATGTGACTGAACATATTGCTGACCACTTCCCCTAGTCTTCTGGAACGATCGATCCGCTTCTTCGCGGATCAGATCGTGAAACCCATCTCCCCGCTGAAAGTCTTCGATGCCCGCGAAATTGGCGATGCCTTCAGGTACATGCAGAAGGGAGTGCACATGGGGAAGATTGTGGTGTTGATGTCGGCGGATGCCACATCCCTGCCATCAACCCCTACCACCCGCAGTCTCCAGCTGCGGTCAGATCGCTCCTACCTTCTGGTTGGTGGTCTTGGTGGCATTGGACGTGCCGTAGCGACTTGGATGATCGAATGCGGTGCTCGACATCTCATCTTCTTATCCCGGTCGGCGACCTCCCCAGCCCATTCTGACTGGTTGACCGAGCTGGGATCGCAGGGATGTGAAGTGCAGACCATCTCAGGGAGTGTGATCGATCTTGACGATGTGAGGTTCACGGTAGAAAACGCTTCCAAGCCGATCGGCGGCGTGATTCAAATGTCCATGGTTTTACGCGTAAGTCACCTGCACACGAGCGATAGACCAAGGTCTCTCTTATGAAGTACTAACGTACAGCGAAACTAGGATCAAGGATATCTTCAAATGTCGCACGAGGAATGGCAGACCGCGGTCGCACCCAAAGTGCATGGCACGTTGAACCTGCACGAGGCAACGCAAGAGAGCCCGTTGGATTTCTTCGTCCTCTTCAGCTCCATTTCAGGAGTTATAGGCCAAGTGGGACAAGCCAACTACGCTGCCGGCAACACATTTCTCGATGCCTTTTGCCAGTACCGTAGACAGCTCGGTCTTCCCGCCTCTGTTCTTGATATTGGCGTGTTGGGGGACATTGGATACGCGAGTCGAAACAGCACAGTGCTGCAGAAATTGAAAACGAGTGGCTTCTACCTCCTCCGCGAGCAGGAACTGTTGGACTCCTTGCAGTTTGCGATTTTCCAGTCCACACCCAGTTTCTCCTCCGCTTCCTCGGGCTTTCCTGAACAGCAGGGATTCTGCAATTCTAACCAGCTCGTCATCGGTCTGCGCAGCACGCTCTCGTGGACCGACACGAAGAATCAAGTGCGCTGGAAACGCGATCGTCGCATGGCATCCTACCATAATGACAGCCAAGGGGGGGAGACCACCACTGCGTCATCCGTCAACAATGAAGGCCTCAAACAATTTCTGTCCGAACTGGCCATGAATCCAATTCTTCTCGCGAAGCCGACGACCCATGACTTGCTCGCACAGGAAATCGGGCAGCAGCTGCTGACGTTCATGCTGCGACCGGAGGAGGAGCTGGATATCTCCCAGTCGTTGCAGGCCCTGGGAATGGACTCGTTCGTCTCGATCGAAATCCGCAATTGGATCCGGCAAAACCTCGGGGTGGATCTGAGTGTGCTGGACATCATGTCCTCGGCCTCGGTTCGCCATCTGGGCACCAAGGTGGCCGACGGATTGCGCGTGAAGTATGCCACCAGTATCGATGATGCTGGCGATACTTACCTTCTCATGAAGGCGCCGTAAGTGTTTTGCAGGGCACATAGTACTGGTGCTGATCATTAATTGTGTTCTCAAATGTTGCACCTACCACCCTAGCCTACACATTTTCCATGACGATTCATGAGTTACCTAGTATACGAGCATTAAATATGATAATATGCTCAGAAAACCGGGGACTCGCAGTGCTGGAAGGCCACAGTTTCTGCCATAAATATATATAGAGGTAGAGGCCACAGTCGCGGACAACCGTGTGGTTTTCAAAATCAAGGACACCACACTCAGTTGACGCAGACTCTTTTTGTCAATTAAAGCACATAACAATAGGTACATGCACCCAGTGGCATGACTGTACCACGATCACCTAATACTATTGATAGAACAATAGATGAAAACATTCATAGTACTTCTGATGCTAGAGCTGCTGCTATCATGGTCGAGGTGGGCAGGTGGCGCCTAACCCAAAGTGGCTGACCGCCTAACCTGGTTGAGACCGGAGCGCGCAAAAGGTCGCAGAAGCTCCAACACCGCGGTCGGCTTCACTGCGACAGATTCCCCAAAATCCTAAGCTCCATCAAGCTGGACTGCCCAGGATGCCGCCCTTTAAGGATGAACACATTCTGGTAAATCTCATTTTCCCCACCTCACAACATTCACTTGCCTTATGGCCACAAGGCAACAACCCACTAACCCCCTCCCGTTCTAGATAATTGCGCCAGGTTCGCAAGTGACCCTGGCCCAGCTCGGCCTTCCGGAGTCCTTCACTCCTGCACGATTTCGCTTCCCCACGCGCATGTTTCCTGGTGAAAAGAAGGGCGAATATGAACCATATAAGATTCACGAAAAGCGACGCGATGTCAAACCTACCAATGGCGCCGACGCGCCTAAGGAGGATGTGGAGATGAAGGATGCAGAAACCTCTGCGCCCGAGGGTGCAGCGAATACTGTGACGGAGGAGAAGCCAAAAAATGCGGAAACTGGAGGCCAGCCGGAGAATGGAGAGTCACAAGAAAGCAATGGCGAAACGGCGCAGGAGACTACACAGGAGGTCTTCTTCGAGGAGGATGTCACATCGGATGAAGGCGCGATTTATCCCATCGAAAACGGACGGATTGTCGACTGGCCCGTCTTTTTTGCCCTCTTAACACACGTTTACAACACCCTTAGCCCGCCTTTTCACACACCAATCATGCTCATTGCCGAGCCAGTCTGGTCCGCCCGTGATCGCGAGGCGATCACTCAATTTGTTTTCGAGAAGTTCAAGACACCAGCGTTTTGTCTAATGGACTCTGCGCTGGCAGTCTGCTACGGATACGGAACATCTACCGCTACGGTTGTCGATGTCGGGAAAGGAAAGGTCGATGTCACCGCCGTGACCGATTTCATGGTCAATGAACACGGAAGAGGTATCGCCCTGGAAGGCTGCGGTGGAGATTACATGACCGAAAGGCTTCTGGAACTACTGGAATCCAAGGGCTTCACAAGGGAGATGTGCGAGCAGTTGAAGAGAAGCAATATCACAGAGATCTTACCGCCGGGAACACCGTTGCCCGGCACGGCGGAGACCGCACAACAGGGCGTCAACCCAGCTGTATCAGCCTCGACAGGTGCGCAGGACGGTCCCGGTGTGAATGGGTCCGTCCCTCGTGGCCCGGGCAACAACACTCAGACCGGAGCTGAAGGGAACAACGCGGAAGGCGAAGAAGATGAAGGGGTCCTGGATGTTGCGGCCATCGTCAGTGGGAACCCAACCGAGTTTCTAGCAAAGAAGGAGAAGGAGAAAGCCGAGAAGGCTTCAAAGAAGGGTGCAGCGGAGGCCGCGAAACCTATTCGTCTGCCGAATTCCAAGAAAGAGAAAGCTTCCTTCCAGTTTGAGGAATTCGTACGCCTAGACTCTGACCAGCAGACCCCTGACGGTTCTGGACGATTCATCCGTCAAAAGCGAGACATCGAGGTTGGCATCGAGCGCTTCTTATCAGCAACTCCCAAAGAACACGTCGGAGAGCGTCTCTCAAGTGGTATCCTAGAGGACATTGCCACTCAAATACATCATACCATTCTCGCCGTTCCCGATTCAACCAAGCGGAGCGAGCTTTGGGACTCATTGATTGTCGTGGGAAATGGTAGCAAGGTCAAGGGTTAGTGACCTCCATGGGTATTCTCTCGCCGCGGACATATATATTGATAATATCAAACAGGTTTCACACAGGCTTTGCTTGGAGCAATCTCACAGAAGTTTATCCTCTCGCCATCAGGTACGATCTTCACATCTGAAATTCCGTCGAGTTTCTCCACACCACTGCCTACCGGAGGAACCAATACACCGATTCCTTCTGGCCAGCCTGGTCTCATGCATCATCCGGCCGGCCAAGGCGTCAATCCTCTGCTCGTTGCTGCGACCCACTCCGGCAACCCGGCGGTAGGTAATATGCCCCCGGGGACGCCTTCGCTCGACCCTAATGCTGCCTTGCACCATCGGTCTACTGGTCATTCCCAGACCCCCACCTCTGTGAAGACCTTGAGGCCTCCTGAATATTTCCCTGAATGGAAAGAGCAAAGCAATACCAACGCACCAGGCGCCAGTGGTGCTGGGGGCCTGGGCATGGGCAATGTTGCTGCTGGCAGGCCCAGCGGCCCTTCCAGCGGTGGCCATGGCATGGAGGAGGCGGTGTTTTTGGGTGCTCAGGTCGCATCCAAGGTCGTCTTCGTCCTTGACCAAGGGTTAAGCAAAGGCTTCATGAGCCGCGTGGAATATAACGAGAACGGGCCGTCGGCGATCCATGAATATATGATGTGATTGTATCCTAGTGTCTTTTTGTTTTTCCCATCTTCCACCATTATTCAAGGAGTTCGGCAACGAGGTGTTCCACTTTGGTCCAGGGGGTGCCCTTTTAATCGATTTTGGACTCGTTGCCCTCTACATATACTATGCTTTGTGATTTTCTCCTGCTTGCCTTTCAACAATTGTACTTTACACGGTGGGCGTCAGTTCTTCTAGAAAAAGCAATTCTGTCTGGATGCGGGTAGGATAGCTGGAGTCTGGTCCTCAGTTAATAGCGTTTAATATACTCTTTCACCCAGCTGATATGCGCATTCAAGGGCAATTCGAGCTTTTGCTGCCAAATACCTCTTTACAAGACCTAAACCCTTGTGGCGCATTCCTCATAATCACGTGACTATGACTTAGCCACAAAGCCACCGCAAGGTCACCCGCCACATCTCTCTTGCCTGCGGTCGACCATCGCCAACCAAGCTCTCTTCATCTCTCTTTCAGTTTCACGATTCGAACGAAGGTTCGAATGAAATCACGCGCAAACTGAAATCTGGACTAGAACTAATTATCCGTCCGCACACGGTTCACATTTCTTGCCTTCAATATGCCTCGTGCCGAGGCTGGAAGTACCAAAGCGATAGCCAACAAGATCAAAGCTGTATGTTCTCTTCTTGCTGTCCTGCAGTTTCGAAAAGTATCAAGCCACTAACAGATAGCAGAAAGGCTTAGGTAGATTGCGATGGTACTGTCAGGCTTGCCAGCGCCAGATGCGCGATGAAAACGGGTTCAAGTGGTTAGTTTCTTTATTTCTATGAGCATTCTGGCAAGCGTATACTGATTTTCATGACTTCAGTCACGTACAGAGCGAAAGCCATGTACGACAGATGCTGCTCATCGGCGAAGATCCTAAGAAACACATCGAGGAATTCAGCAGAGATTTCATGAACAACTTTATCAATTTGCTCAAGACTACGCACGGCGAGAAGAAGGTCCATATTAATCAATTCTATCAGCAGGTTATTGCGGATAAGGAGGTGAGTTGAGCGGTAATGGTTTGTATTATGGCGCAGATCACTGACGTCGATAAAGCATATTCATATGAACGCCACGAAATGGAAGAGTCTCACACAGTTTGCGGCCCACCTTGGCCGAGAGGGTATTTGCCGTGTCGAGGAAACCGAGAAGGGTCTATTTGTTTCCTACATCGATCGGAGTCCGGAAACGATGCGACGACGGGAAGCGATCCTCAAGAAAGAGCGGCAGGATAGGGGAGACGAGGAGCGGGAGCAGCAGCAGATTCAGGAACAGATCGAACGGGCTCGGCGGAATGCGGAGAAGCAGGATGAGATCGATGCTGAAGCACGGATTCTGCAGCGCAAGGAGGGCGAGAAGGTGAAGCTCAATATCGGGTTTGGGTCGAAAACGAATGGAGAGTCGAAGTCAGTGACGTCAAGGACGCAGTCGCCGGAGGAGAAAGACAGGGGTTCCTCTGCAGCGACACCAGACACAAGTGCGGTTGAGTCTCCTGCGGCTCCGGTGGAGGCTGCACCACAGCCGGCGGCGCCGAAGCTCTCCATGTCGCTTAACAATAATAAGCCGAAGAATGTTTTCGCAGCCGTGGCAAAGAAGAACCCTCTGGCAGGAAAGAAAGGGCCGGTGCTGGAACAACCTAAGAAGATGACCGAGCAGGAGCGCATCATGAAGGAGGAGATGGAAGCGATGGAGCGCAAGCGTTTGCGAGCAGGTTCGGGCTTTCCGAATGCCAAGCGTCCGAAGATCTCCTAAGGATGGCCTGATGGTGAATATGTTCGTATTCGATCTCTACCAGCAACCGATATGCAGCAACTTCCGTTGCACGCGCCGTCCAACTCTCGACCGTATGTCGACACCCGAGACCTGTTAGGTCCCGAGGGAAATTGGTTCAATCATCCGCAACGGTTTCAGTTTGGGACGGACGTTGATCAACCATTCTAGCAAATCGTCCTTGCCACTCGCCAACTCGGCGCAACGTGCGTCTCTACACAATCCCCCGCCCGAAGGTTTTGTGATTCTCGAGTTCTGGAAAGCACAAGATTCTGACATGAGATGATGCCTCTTTGATGACACAGCGGTTCATCCCGATCCGAGGAAGTAATGTCATTTTCCGGTCAACACTTACTCTAGGCCTTTCAGCTTATTGTCAATAGCATAGCTAGCTCCCGACACTTCTTCACAATTAGCGATGAATCTGTCTCGGTTTCAATTTTGCCTCAATAATCAATATCTTGGTCATTCTATTTGCTTGTTAATCGCGGACTCTATGACAACAGCTTCAGCATATGCCCTCCATCACTATGGGCATCTCCCTTCCTGTTGGGTAGGTTCGCACAGGAGCCTGTGCAAACAGTTGTCGTAGAGCTTTCTACTCCGATGTGCGAGTCATATAAGCTTTAGACGTACCATTAGAACTTTCTTTTGCAAGATAGCAACAAGCTGTTGGCGACACCGTTGCATTGACCAGGGGAGAGCTCTGCGTACAGAAAGGATATATATTGCACATCACCAGGAGTATAATGCTGGTAACTGACATGCCCACCGATATCCCAAGCAGTTTATTGTAGTCATCAAGATAGTTACAAGAACACTAATATCAATCAACATGCATTTAAGTTGCAACTGCATTAGAAGTTTCTAGCCATTAGAGTATGAAACCTTGATGTGCACAGAATTCATCTTTCGCTTGAGGATAGGCTTATTTGCCTTATATAGCTATAATTGCCATGGCCTTAATATCGGAGGCCCGGGTGGTCTAGTGGTATGATTCTCGCTTAGGGATAAACCCAAGCATATCTGCGAGAGGTCCCGCGTTCGATCCGCGGCTCGGGCCAGTCTTCATTTTTTGCTTTTTCTTCAAATTACCCCAAGGTCAGGCCACACCCACATCATATACACTGTTCATTCTTCTTGATCGTACTTGAGCATACCTTCCACAATCCGGGGAGAAAGTCAAAGGGTTATTGCGCCGACTGTTGGCTGTTTACCAGTGACTCACGGTCACGTGGAAGGGCCTGGCCATCTCGATAAAATATACAAGACAACAAATTAACTGCCTTTCAAGTTGTTATACAAGAAGGACGAAGTACCAAGAGGCAAATGTCACAGAAGAGCAAGTGATAAATAAGGAGGTTCACAACACCTCCAAATTTCGGGTTCTCTTCCCGAAGCCGAAGTCGCAAGATTTCGTCTCCCCATAATATCTGCTGTGACTCTGTACTTCCTCAGTTCCATTCAATTCTCCTACAGACAAAGGAGGCTCATTCACTATCGCAATAACTTGACAGAATGGCGTCAGAATGCGCACTCGCGTTCATTGGCTGCGGTACCTACAGGAAGCCCCCTTGATCGTGCAATCGTTAAATAACCATTTGAAAGGAAACATGGGTTCAGCTATCCTGAGCGGCCTGCTTGACGCGACCCGTCAGACAACGGATTCCAATGCTACTGCATCAGCAAAGATCTCATGGTTTATCGTGAGCACGAAGAGCGCTGCGTCTGCCCAGCGACTCCGGGATGAATTCCAAGCGGATGAATCCCGTGTTCACATTGCTCATTCGCAGAATCTTGCAGCCATGCAAGAGGCGGATATTGTCCTGCTGGCTTGCAAACCTTATCTGGCCGAGGAGGTTTTGAGTGAGCCTGGTGTGCGGGAGGCCCTAGCTGGAAAACTGGTGATTAGCATCATGGCTGGGCAAACACCTGGGGATATTGAGAAGTATATCTATGGCGATTCACCCGCAGATGAAGCCGAACCGAGGGCGATTATCGTGAGAGCAATGCCCAATGTGGCAGCTCGACTGCGTCAGTCGATGACGATCATCGAGACCAACAACAAGCTTTCTGATGACATGGCCGACACCTTGACCTGGATTTTCGAACAGATCGGAAAGGTGAAATTCCTGTCGACAGATCTGTTTGATATCGGCTCAATGCTTGTGGGTTCCTCCATGGCTGTTCTGACTGTTCCGTTGGATGGCATTCTGGATGGCTGCGTTGCGGAGGGACTCCGGAGAGCGGATGCGTTGGAAATGGCAGCGCAGAACTTGATCGGAATGGCTGGTTTATTGCGAGAAGGCGTGCATCCAGCTATCCTAAGAGAAAGTATCTCTTCCCCACGGGGTTGTACAATTCAGGGTCTGTTGATAGTGGAGAAGGAGGGCGTAAGAGGAGCTTGTGCACAAGCGATGATTAACGGGGCTAGGCATCTGAAGGGGACGCATTGATTGTTCATGGGATATAGAACAGAACTCCCTAGAAGATAGATGGGAATCGACCTGTAATAACGATGGGACTTCTGAGTGGCTTTGAGTGTCTGGAATGTTACGCGGGATCTCAAACCGAGAGTCCGTCGGAAGGGAGTCCGAGGTCATCTGTACAGGAACATGAATCTAATCATGAGATGCGATCAAAGCGTGCTGAATGCTTTTCATCTGAAAGCCAATCGGGGACCAGGCCGTCATGCGTTTATCTACAGCATTTGAAATAACTGGCAGATTAACCCCTCACGTACGAACAGAGAGGAACAGACAGAATGAAAGATAAATAGCGCCACACACACGATGTAGTAGCCATGATTTGAAGTGTTATTGTTAGAAAACTCAAGATGTCAGTGAAATCCTTAGTGCCGAAGCGACCCAGCATTGTGTCCTTCTTGGTAGTTAAGCAATTACAGTGTCATGTTTCAACATCGAGTACAACTCCCACACACCGGCCTCGAGATGCCACCATTTCACAGCCATCTCCGTCACCAAAGAAGGCACCTCTCTCTGTCCTGCCAACAGGAAGCCTTCTCCGCTCGATTTTGTTTACGTCCATCATGTCCTCGCCCTTACTGGACCCTTGTTTATCAATTCTGAAATACGTCGTGGATTCCAAGTCTCCCCTACTCAATCCATCAAAGAACCCGTTGATGGATTACCTCCTTCGAAAAACAATCTACAATCACTTCTGTGCAGGTACAAACGAGGCTGAAGTACGCAAGACTGTTCAGGATATGAAGAGCCTTGGATTCAAGGGTGTCATCCTTGGATACGCGCGAGAGTCCATTGCGAAGGCGGACGGAAACGACAACAATAGGTTTCAAGTCGAGAAAAGTCAACAAGCACTCCGGGAGCAAGCAGTGGAGGAATGGAGACAAGGGAACCTACGGACACTGAAGATGATTGGCGCCGGAGACTTCCTCGGAATCAAGTACTGATCAACACCTGCGCAACTCAAACGGAGAACTAGCTAACAGACACCAGATTCACCGGTGCAGGCCCCATAGCCGTTGACGCCCTTTCTCGCGGCGACCCTGTTCCGCCTCCGTCTATCGCGCAAGCCATCGCAGAGATCTGCCAGGCCACAGCATCCCAGAACTCCCGTCTCTGGATCGACGCAGAACAGCAAGTCTTCCAGCCCGCGATCGACGCCTGGACGATTGACCTCATGCGAAGATTCAACCGCAACGGGAAGATAGTCGTCTACAACACCATCCAGGCGTATCTGAAATCCTCGACCCAGAACGTCCAGCGGCACCTCTGCCTAGCTCAAAAGGAAGGATGGACACTGGGGATCAAGCTCGTCCGCGGCGCCTACATCGCGCATGATATCAGGTCCCGGATCCACGATACTAAGGCTGAGACGGATAATAGCTACGACTATATCGTTGAGAGCCTTTTGTCGCGAAAGTTTCCTCTCGATATAGGCTCTGATAATGGATCAGTGTTTCCGGATGTACGGTTATTCGTGGCCTCTCATAATGCGGAAAGCGTGCGCAAGGCGTCGACGTTGTATAGACAGAGGATTCATAAGGGCCAACCCACGATTCCAGTTGAGATTGGCCAGTTGCAAGGAATGGCGGATGAAGTGAGCTGTGAGTTGTTGGCGGAGAATAACTCTGGTCAGTCGGAGACACCAAAACCTGGCGTGTTCAAGTGTCTTGCCTGGGGGACAACGGAAGAATGTCTCCATTTCCTGTTGCGAAGAGCGATTGAGAATAAATCGGCCATGGAGAGGACCAAAGACACAGCATTAGCAATGCGACGGGAAGCCTGGAGGAGACTTGGGTGGTAGACATCAGTATACAAGGAGCACTTCAGCCATTCGATTCACCCGTTGAATCAATACACGTCGTATATATTGCTTGTCTGCACGCCACATAGACGTGGACTAAGCGTCCGCAAATCACGCCGCGACAACACAGTCGAGTTACTGTCACGCGAGCTCCTCTCAGTAACACAAAATGCGGGGAAGTACTAATGTTTACGTCGAAAAAGTATCGATTTCCATGCAAGGCTTCCTTCTTTGGCCGTCGGCAGATGTAGCCGAACTCTCAAAGATCGAACTCGGGAGGACATTCCGTGCTGCTGTCTAATCACTATTGTTGTGTTCATCCTCTATACCTTCACATAGCCGGTTTAGTAACTGTCATCTCAACTTGGTTCTCATAGAGGTTGCGATTTCCAATCTCTAGTGTAAAGAACATCGGCTACTGGTATCAACCATCATAACCTCAAGATCATTTCGGAAGTCGAGCTTGAATCTCAGGCGGCACATTCTTGCCAATAAACCGGATCCACCGTCCAGTATCCTCAAATTCATCCTTGACTTCTTCAACCACCCGGTTGTTCGCCGTCATCTGGCCAGCCAATCCTACAACACCGACCTTCTCCGCGTAGATAGCCCAGAGTCTCAACAACTCATTGAAGATGTCAGGCTTCTCCTTGCTCAAATCATGCGTCTCTCCGGGATCCTCTCCAATGTCAAAGTGCTCCCACCGTTGCGGGCCCCGAGGGAGAGGAACATATGTAATCTTGTACCGTCCCTTTCGCAGGGCACCGCTTCCAGCGATCTCCCAGCCCGTGACATGGTCGTCGCCATGGATCGATATAGGGGCAGGGGATGTATCTGTGCCAGCCGCTATGGCGTCCAGGAACGGCTTCCAGCTAACACCACGAACAGGCTCGATCTTCCTTCCTCGATATGTGCTTCCCGGATGTTGCAGCCCGGCATATTCCAGAATAGTCGGGACAATGTCCATCACTGTACAAAAGGCATCGATGACGCGACCACCCAGATACAAATCTTCCGGATCGCCCGCTGGCTTCACAACCAAAGGAACACGGCAACCACCCTCTGTGGAAAACATCTTGTACAGTCGCGATGGCGCTGTAGCTGCCTGCGCCCAGCGACTGCCGTACCACACGTACGAGTTCGGCTGCCCGATATTCTCCAGCGAATTATCATAGTACTTCTCCAGATGCGCTGCAATGCCACTGCCGCCCAGAGGAGATGCCTCATAGCTAGCGCCCTCGGCACCATTGTCGGACATGAAGCAGATGATCGTGTCGTCGTATTCACCAGACTGTCGTAGATAATCCAAAACTCGGCCGATATTCTCGTCCATCGCTTCTACCATGCCGGCGTAGACTTCCATTGCACGAGCGGATTTTACGCGCGAGTCGTCGTCCATCTGCGACCAGTCTAGCTCACCTGGTCCCGTCACGACTTCGTGGGGCACGTTGTCTGGCGCAACCAAGCCCAGTTCCTTTAGTCTCTCGAGCCGCTTAAGTCGCAATGCAGCTGGGCCGTCATCGTACTTCCCGCGGTACTTATCCACGTAGGACTTGGGCGCTTGCAGAGGCCAGTGCGGAGCAGTGAAAGCGAGGTAAGCGAAGAACGGCTTTCCGTTCTCCGACTCCGGACGCTCAGAAAGAAACTGAATGACCTTCGAGGCGTACGTGTTTGAAGAATAAAAGTCCTCTGGCAGCTTTGTAGCATATTCACCATGTGCAGAGCTGTCACAGTTGTCTGAAAGAAAGGGTGCACGTCCGTGACAATGTCATCATACTGAGGCTCATAGCCTGGGAAGCAGACGCATTAGCAACCTTTACTCTTAGAAAGGTGCAGACTCACCATAATGATTCGCCGCCCCAGAAAGCATAGCATACGATTTCGCAAACCCCCGCGCACGCGGCGCATACTCCCGCTTCAAGCCCAGGTGCCATTTCCCCGCCATCAACGTATAGTAGCCGCCGTCCCTGAGCAGCTCCGGCAACGCCACGACCCTCTTGTTTAAGTACCCTTCATGGCCCGGGGCGCCCTGGTGAGCGCGAGACAGCGCTATATACTCGGGCATTTGGCCTAGACCGGTCAGATGGTGGTCGGTTCCCGTCATGAGCATGGACCGCGTGGGAGCGCAGGCCGCGGCGACGTGGAAGGATGTGAATCGCAGTCCACCCTGACAGTAAGCCAATGCATCGATATTGGGAGTGCTAATCTCGGATCCGAAGCAACTGCAGTCGCTGAATCCGAGGTCGTCGGCGACGATGACTAGGAAATTAGGACGGGATGTCAATGTCATCTTCAAGGATAATCGGGCCGGGAAATCGCGAGCTGCGAATGTGGTACAACTGGACTTTGTCGAAGGTCATTGTCGAACAATGCGAACAACAACTGCTATATACCTTGTATAGTCGCCAGATGACTGCGTCGCAAGCCCCTCGGGAAAACGGCCATACCTGACATATGTCAATCCCCAAACACAACAGCGAAGAAACACCGCCATCCCTATCTCACATCAAGTCCAGCTATTGCACCACCGTAGAGTAAAATCGCCAATCGCATCAGAGCATGCTATACCTTGCTTCCATACGCCTCAGCTGTGTTATCAGGTCAACTGGAAGACTGCGACAGGAGTCAGCACGAGTCAGCAAATCACCATTTCGAAAACCACCTATCCATGTCGGTTCGATGCGAATCGTCTCGATTGCATGTAGACGCCGTGAATGACAATAGAATCAGTATGTCTGCTACTGTTCTGGAATCGTGCTGCCATTCAGGCGTGACGCCGTAAGCTGTAGGGCCGTCCTACCTCGCCAACGCGAAGACATCTGACGGAATTGACGAAAGGTAGATGACCTCACTCGCTGTTTTCCGATTGCCTCGAGCGGTTGGGACATGTCAGGCTGTCGGTATGTATGGCCGGCAAGGAAGAGCAGACCGGAGGATTGACGACTGATAGAAAGAACATGCTGACTGCGTTATTTAGATTATATCCTTTTGATTGTGAATCTCGGGTAAGAAGATGGATTACTAACGGCTCAATGTTCTCTATCACCAGTGTAATGGATGCAAGATGGTGTTAATCGATGCTGAACAAAGTAGGATACCAGCGCATTATTGCAGGTGCTTGGTACTGGTCATAAAGTGCGAACGTGAAGTGCCTAAGGCGGGCAAGGCGGGCAAGGCGGCAAGGCGCACTCGCTTGACCTTCACCGGCCAATCTGTTTTCATCTCATTCAACGAGTTTCAATGAAATTCATTATATGATGAGACTAGAGCTGAATGTCACACTTATTCGATTCTCGAATAGAAGTTGACTGGCTGAGAAGACCCAGGCAGAAGCACATGTCATTGAGCAGGTCTGCCTGCGAGCTAGCTAGCCAAGATCATATTATGTACATCAAAAAAGCAACGTATAAATACATAGGTCGAAAGCCCGAGGATCTTCAATTACTGCCGACTGCCGACTGCCGACTGCCGACTGGCGGACTGACCTCATCCTCAAGCAGAGAACTGCCGCCACGGACGGTCATTCCCACCAGAGAGCGCAGAGGCAGCCCTAACGCTCAGTCTTCTCTTGTTGTTGCCGTGACCACCAGACGATCCCTTACCCTCACCCACGATAACGAACTCCGCAACAGTAGCACCTTCCTCGCCGCCTGCCTGAGAACCGGAAATCAGCAGAGTGGCGTAGCGAGACATGTGTACAGTCTGCGTCAGAGTCACATCGGTCGTATTACCAGTAGCCAGGACGACTAGATTGGGGTCAAAAGTCTCGGCGTTATAAGGCTGAGATTGCTCGATGTTCGTCAATGTGGTGACGACTCTGTACTGGGAGTTACCGTGAGCGGAAGACATCGCGGCCACGGGGTTCTCAAGCATCTCGTCGTGGAAGATGACAGTGGCGTTGACGGGAGGGTCTTGCCACCAGTTAAAGTGGAAGCCAGAGACCTTGGAGTTGATCTCCGCGTCGGCCAGGGTCACGGTCAACGAGCTCATATTGGCGGTGGCAGGCTGCCACTTGGTAGAGGTTGCACCGTCCACGGCTGCGATGGGGAACTGGCCGGGAGCGTAGTCTTGAGGCGAGTACACAGGGCGACATTGCACCATGTTCCCAGGGTCGGTGTTGTTGAATCCGATCTGTCTGTTGGGAACAACCAGGGGGCCGGTGGCTGGGAGCTGGTAGGCAGTTGAGTTGTTGGGGTCGCCAAGCAGGACAGTGATGGAGGTGTTGGCAAAGCGAGAGTCTGCCGTGTCGAGAGGTGCAATGTTTGCGGCTCGGCTGATAGTGGTATGGGTGCTGTTGGAGCTCGCGGCAATGGGCCATCCACGCCAATAGAACGTGCGGTACGCCACGTTGGAAATCTGAGGGGGCAGGTTGGGGTCGATATGAATGGCATCATCGGGAAGCAGTCTCAGCCCCAGGTATCCGAAGATGACGACCTGGTTGGCACCACCGTGTCCTGTCAAAAAGGGATAAGCCGGGTGAGTGCCACCGTTGAGACTGGCGTCATCGATCATTTGTTCGGAAAGTTGATAGAATGGAGGTCTCATGTACGGGTCGTAAGAGTTCTGATGGTAGGTATAGGCAGAGCAGCCGGATGGTGAGACATCATTGGCTACGATTGCAAAGATAGCCCACGTCATAGCAGGTCCGTCGGGAGACTGTTGGTTGGCATACTGTATGCAAGAGGATAGTTAGTTCCGCTCCGTGCCAGTACAATTAGGAGAAGCAGAATGAACTCACATAATCCAGGTCATTCAACGAGTCCTGGGCTGTATAGTTGTTGTCGTAGACCAAAGGATAGGTGACAAGAACGACATCAGCCTGCTTCACCACGGTGGTACCGTTCATGGTGGTATACTCCAGCGTCACACCGTTCTCTCTGATGACGAGGACATTCTCTGCGATTTCTGTCCAGGTCTCATTCTGTTCGAGACCAAACTGCTTCCGGAAGGAATTGGCGTAGCTGAGTGTCTCGGAGATAAGCGGCATCGTGAAGCCACCGGCATCGACGTGGTTGGCATATTCATCCTAGAAAATTGATTATTAGTTTCGAGGTATGCGACACCCAGATAGTCCAACATACCGGATCAGTCATATTGGTTAGCGTCCAGGACGAACCATTGCGCTCAACAATGTCCGAATACATGGTGGCAATGGAGTCGTAAACGGGAAAGTGCTGCTCGCGGAAAGTCTTTGTGTCACCGCTCGCAATCCATTGATACATCATGGAGAGCCCGATATCGCCGTTCAAGTGATACTCGTAGTCCCAGCAAGGACCAGTAGCTGTACAGTTACCGAAGCGACCACTTGTCCAAGAGTAGATGGCTGCCGAAGGCGAGAAGGAAGTCTGGTTCTTTGAGCTTGTAAAAGCAGTCTTCATATTCTCAAGTGCCTGCGGGTACTTCTCCGTTCGGTAATTGGTCACTCTCTGCGCAGCCTCGGGGTGAGATGCCACCAGACCTGGCTGCATCCAGACGTCGGCATCCCAGAAAACCAGACCCGCATACGAATCAGACGTTAGACCACCGACGGAGATGCTGTCGACATTGACGGGAGCTCCGTTGACAGCCTTGATGGCGTTCTTGCCCACGGTGTTCTGCAGGAGGTAGTACGTGTTCGTGACCGCGATGATCTGGGAGTTGAGGATGTGCTCGTCATCCGGCAATTTTCCGGTGGCAGGGTCGACAAAGCTGTCTACCGAACCGTCCAGGAGAATGCTTGCCCACTCTTCCACATGCGACTTCAGCGAATTCATGTAGCCGGCTCCCATTGCCGCAGACACCGCTTCCTTTGCCGTCTGTTGCGGGTTGGGGAATGCGTCCGACGACGCAGCGCCGACGAACTTGGTGACCCGGACGGTCTCACCAGCACGGAACTTGACATTGACAGCCTGCGCAATAGATGATTCATTGGTGTGGATATAGGGCTTGTCGTAGACAAGAGCTCGAGAAGACAGGTCCACGCCAGCGGAGGCAGTCAAATTCGTGTAGACATAAGCCGTGACATTTGAGATTCCCCAGGGCCGCACGGCCGAAAAGATAGCTCCATCGTCTTGGCCGGATCCCGCGAAATCGGTACGGACAGCCGAGTACCCATCAATGACATTGACCACTGTTGCCTGAGACTCCTGAGAAGGGGTGATCTCCATATCCACAACAGCTTGGTTGACATGCAGCTTGTGAGCAAACAGCCGGTACTGGATCTTGAAAGAGCCCTTGTTGCACATAGGAGTCCATGTGTACGACCAAGACAACACTCCAGACTTGAAATCGTACGTGGATTGGAAATCAGTGATGGTCTTGTTGTCCACGGTAGCATCGAGATAATTGCCGTCGCCGAGGTCGAGAACCAGTCCACTCCAGTGTGGGACACCGCTAATCACGCTCTCACCCCCGTACTGATAGAGCCAAGGGAAGTTAGAGCCATTAGTGGTTGGCTGGTAGTCCCAAAACCCAGCAATAGTCGCAAAGGTCTGTCTTCTGGAATACAGAGGCCAGCCGTTAATCACGTCGCCGGCAACTGGAACGTCCAATTCGAAGAACGGGCCGACACTCGCAACGTTGATACCGAGATAACCATTGGCAATGGAACCGCGTGATTGGTAGTGGCCCTGATCCAGGGTAGTAGTCGAGAGCAGCCAATGATCATCATCCCAGGTCACACCAGGGAATCTAGTCTTGTAGACATGGGACGAATCAGTGCCAACTTGTTTGTCCTTACGACCGGCGTGTCTCTCCAAGCTCCTTGCAATTCGATCATTGTTGAAGCCGATAGTTGCGGGGACACAAGCGAGTAGTGACACCCACGTCGCCAGGTTCTGTCAATCTTGTAAGCTAACATCACTTGACATTGGTTGAAGAGCAGACGGCGTGCTCACCTTGGAAAGCATCCTGGATAGCCTCTCAGGGCAGTGAAATCAGCCCGAAGAAGGATCCTGTTGCAAATACTTTTGAAAGTCAGCGTGCAATCTTCATAAGCAACCAGGAGCAGGATCCATCCTCCTTAAATACCAGGAGAATGGCGACCGGCGGACTCAGAAAGGAAGGTGGGAAAAAGGTGCTGGCCGTTTTGCCGTTTTAGGTTCTCTCATCTTCTCCACACTCGTATCCGATACCGGAAATACCGAATGCCGATCCCCACAATAACTGACTGGATGCCCCGGACGGGCTTCCATGTCCCCGAATCATCGACCCGTTGGTCACGTCAGCCCAGGAACACCCCGAGAAATTCAGGAATCAGCATGCGTGGATGACGCACAGACATTTCTGAACCGACGCCAACGTTGTATCCAGCAAACTTTGTCCGCCATCTCGACTAGACTTACTCTTTCCAAGAAATGGTGGCTTACCGTCACTAACCGTAAAATTGAAATAAGACTCGATGGCAATCTAGCAGGAATGTTTCTGCGGGGTAAGCGTAACTCCGTAAGCCACAGTCCTACGGGTCGGTCCCGTTCTTTAGAGTTGGGAAGCGGACACGGTCAGTCGGTCACACGGCAATCCGTGAGCAGCGAAACCGGGAGTTGAACAAGTGTAGGACTTGAAGTTTGGAACGTCAAAACCACTCATCAATGAGATGAACTTTGGGTCCGAAATGAGCGATTTAGACGGTGGAAGCAGGGGAAAGCAGCCGCTTCATTCGCTCATGTGTGGAAGACTGGAAGAGTACAGAGCAGTAACCAATTACAAAGAAACCAAGAGAGTTTCTGGAGGGTTCTAGCCGCCCCGCACAAATGTCCGACTTTAGCCCGTCCGTCAGGTGCCAGTCACCCTGGCCTCAGGCAGCTGTCAGGTGAATGCTATTAGCTCTTGAGAAAATTGGAAGAGCTTTACAAGAAGACGGATTTTAATCGGAGACGGGTATTTGTACGGAGAGAACTACAGTAGTACAGACCACAGTATACAGACCACAGTATACAGACCACAGTATAGACAGACAAGCACAGCAACTCTTCAGACAGCAAGCAAGAGTTCAATTAGAACGCGTCAGAATTGGATCTTATTTCCACTCTTCGCTACCAGCCCCTAGTGATCCACGGAAAACCGGTCCAGAAACTTAAAAGTCCGAAGCCCCTCCTGAATACCATTGGCAAACTCATCACTGACCGACTGAGCTACAAACACGCCGTCCCGAGACTCAGCAATCCCCGCGTTGCGGAGAGCAGCGCCGCCGCTTCCCAGTGCCCCAACAGTCTTGCCGAACCGGAATCCGTCAATAAGAATCTGCAGGGGCCGACCAGCGGGGTACAGAGAGCTAGCACCGCTAGTTGCGTTCGCTGACCCACCGGTAAACGAGGATGTCGCGAAGAGACTCTCGGCGCCAGCGGCAACAACCACAGCGTCAAATTGGATTGCATCTGAAGTAGAGTAAGTCTGGTCGACACCGTCGGCCAGACGTTCTGCGACGACAACCACGTCGACACCAGCGCTGGACAGGCGGTCGCGGAGGCTGGAAGCTCCCTCAACCGAGGATGGGCTCTCGACAGAAGCAAGGAAGCCGACCTTGAGGCCATCAAGCTTCTTCAGCTTGCTTCCAAAAGTGCCCACGTTGACGGTCTTGTTGTTGTGATAGTAGGTCGGGTCGGGCTCAGGTTCGGCGACACCAATGGCGCGTGCGACGCGTCGTGCAAGATCATTATCGATGCGGTTCAACTGGATGATGACATTGTTTTTCACGATGGGAGATTTGAGGTTTGCGTTTTCGAAGCGGATGGCGTCAATAATGAACTGCTGCTCGGCAGGAACCAGAGAATTGTAGAAAAGACGCGGCTGAGACCAGACATCCTCAAAGCTTGGGCTGACCCCACGGATAAGTTTGCCGCTCGTTGTACGGCCAGGAGTCGTGAAGAAGCCGTCGCCGACGGTCTGGTTGGCTTGTTTGGGCGAACCGTTGACGGGAGTCTTGGGCGAGTACGCGTGAGGATTGAGGGGGATGAACATTTGCCCTGCACAACAGTGAAAGATTAGAATGGAAGCACTCTCACCCAAGTTCGAGGAGTGTAGTCTCACCTGCTCCATCACGATTGTTGTTGTGGACGGGAACGCGAGGCTGGTTAATGGGGAGTTGTTCAAAATTGGGGCCACCATGACGGTTCAGCTGAGTGTCCAGGTAGGAGAACAGACGGCCTTGCAGAAGAGGGTCTTCGGTGAAGTCAACACCGCGGACAATGTGACCAGGTTGGAACTATTTGCAGTCAGCCTAGAGACTCATTCTCTATCATATTCCTGATGGCATTATACCATGATTTGTTCGGTCTCAGCGAAATAGTTGCGAGGGTTGCGGTTCAGCTGCATCTTGCCCAACTTGGTGATGGGCACGAGTTCCTCGGGCACGATCTTGGTGGGGTCTAACAGATCAAAACCAAACCGCAGTTGGTCCTCTTCATCCATGATTTGAACGCCGAGCTGATCGAATTAGTTTCTTGAATGTTCTTTTTTGAAGTTTTTCAGACCACTGGAGGATGAAGACGGAACACTACTTACTTCCCACTCAGGATAGCGGCCAGCCTCAATTGCCTCGTGCAAATCCTGACGCATGAAGTCGGGATTTTTGCCAGAGGTCTGTTGGGCCTCTTCCCAGACCATGCTGGCCTTGCCCTGCATAGACGTCCAGTGGAATTTGACCAACTTGGACGCGCCGTCATCTGTTACGAAACGGAACGTATGCACACCAAACCCATCAACATGTCGGAAAGAACGAGGAATTCCGTGCCCAGACATAGCCCAGAACAGTGTGTGCATCGTGCTTGGCTGCTGGCTGAAGAAGTCCCAGGCCGAGTCATGAGCGGTGGCAGCCTGAGGGATCTCGTTGTCACCTCTGGGCTTGACGGCGTGGATCAGATCGGGGAAGAGGATAGCATCCTGGATGAAGAATACAGGGATATTGTTTCCAACGATATCTATAGCGGTTAGTCAAACGATGTGCATTGTGCGAATCGAACTACCGAACGTACCGAAATTGCCCTCATCGGTATAGAAACGAGTCGCAAAACCGTGAACATCGCGAGCCAGATCCGAACTGCCCCTACTTCCCGCAACGGTCGAGAAACGGACAAACACAGGAGTTTCCTTGCCTTCCTTGGCCAGGAAAGAAGCCGCAGTGATGTTGGAGAAGTCGCCATATGAAGTGAAGACTCCATGGGCGCCGGCACCGCGGGCATGGACCGCACGCTCGGGGACCTGCATGCTCGGTCAGATCATACGGTTTCTCGCAGGAAAGTGATCTGGACTTGGCCTCATACCCGTTCATGGTCGAAGCGCTGGATCTTTTGACGGAAAATGAAATCTTCGAGCAGGGTGGGACCACGCTCTCCGGCACTGAGACTATTCTGGTCCTCGATAGGGCCGCCTACGTCGGTCGTCATGAAGGTATCATTGTCGCTGAGATAATACTGGGACAAAAATTTCTCTGTGGCTGCGGCGGCGTCGCCATCGGACATTTCATCGCGACGGTTGAGCTCGCCGGTCATGTAGGGACAGACCGCATTGGCGACGCCAATGAGGCCTGGGATAAGCGTGAGACGCATTCTTGATGAGCCCCCGGTATGCTATGAAGATTTGGAAGAAAACGCGTTCGATTGGGCGTTGTGCTCAATCATCAGAGAGATCGGAAGGTTGGAAGGGGAGCAAGGGGCCTGTTTATATGTGCGTCGAACCCACTGCTTCTCAGTATCAGCAGGGGCGCTAATCACCACATGGGATGCATCATGCAGCAATACCAAGAACCACTAAGCAGGGAAGCAGACGAATCGATATTGCCGATAGTATTATGCAGGCTACACGGTCTGGAAATTGCGGCAAGGTACGTGATACGGTGGAGTCCCAACGGCCAGATGGAGATGTAATGATCCTTCAGCTATCTACTAGTTCCTGAGTCCTGACACTTGGTTTGTCACAAAGAAGAAGCAGTCCGCAAGAACGACTCAGATTCCCCCATTTAGTCAGTCGCAAACAAACAGTGCATCCTCCAATGGAAAGTGCGGGCAGCAGCAGATCCATTCTTGGCGGAATGGTCATCTCGCAGCCTCGCTTGTGCAGAAGATGTCATCAGCTCCAGTTGACTGTGCGGTCGGCATTACCCCAGCGAGGTCACAATATGTACTGTGTAATATGCTGAGGTTTTTACTAAGGGAAGTGGTCGAGGCCGCGATGCTTGGTAATACTTGCTAATAGCATCGGTCTGGGCTATCGACAAATGGCCGGAGATAAAGGACCAGCGTCATTATCCCCACTTCGACAACGGCCTTTATTTGTTCGGAGGTCGATGGCTTCATCTTGGCAAGTCTCACACCAGACGATCATTCCACCTTTGCTCAGTACTTGGCCACTCACCGTCCTGTCGCTGGTTATTACCTCGCTGCGCCGGGCAATTCCATATCGCGATTCCCACAGCATGCGATCTCTCTCATTCCAACTTTATCGCAACATACTATATTCTGCTGTTACACAATCCTTTCGGCTATTCCTCGGCGTATCCCGTCCCTGGATTACCCTCGGAATCGGGATCAGCGAGTAATAAAAGCAGGGACGATCGTTGGATGCACTCTGCGGTCCTTGAAGTCCAAATGAACAACGGTCATATGCGGTCAGTCCCGTGCTGAAGCAAGGCGATGCCTATGGACGTCTACTTTTGAACACCCTGGTCAACCGTCAATCAAGGTCAAAGATACGCGCATTAGGGATCTTACGCCGTACTTTGTGGCCTGTCCATATGCGACCGTATGATCGGTCAGGAATGTGTGCCATGCAACTATAGGGGCCAAGAACTGCTAGAAATCACCCAATGCACTTGATGTGCATTTGTCACAATTATCTATATCCCAGCGGATTGGTGGAAAAGACAAAGGCTCTGCCACGGTGATTTTAGCGTGGTAGTCTAATGTTCTTCTCCATAAGAGGTACGCTGAGCTATTTGCTGTCGAACATGCGGCAATTACTCCTCCACCCAGTGCCGTCCACCTTGACCAGGTCTCAACAGCATTCTTACCCCTTGCTTATCTACTGGACGTGCATGAAACCCTATCGCTCTATGAACAAGAGACTTGCTCCCAAGAATCCAATGCCCCATCAATTATCAACATTCAGCCACACTGAAGTCTAATGATAATCATGACCGGATCTCACTTTCTCTCCTCCTACTGCCAAGCATCCCCCGCGCCTTGGCTTATGTGATAGCTCAGGCTATCACCAAAGGACCGACGAAGGAGACGATAAAAATAGCACTGGGAGTAGGTAGCTTCTATCCCTGGGTTAGTGTAAGTAGATATAGTTTAAATTTTATCGTTTTCATAGAATAGTTTCGGGGGAGCCGTCGCCCGTCTCACTGGTTTTGCCTCGATAATAACCTGCGCATGGCCTCGGCAATCGAGATATCCGTCAGTCCTTGCTTCAAAACTCGCCTCCTCCAGCTTTGAAGGCCTTTCTGTGCAAGGTCCAGTTGTTGGCGAGTTTGAAATGAACGGTCAGAGCATTCAGGAAGATAACCAAGGCAGAATTCACAATCTGCTCATCTCCTGTCGGAGGGTACAGCACGTTCTCGAGTTCTTTAGGACCGGGTGTGATCTCCTGATATGGACTCAGGGTTTCTGGAATTAGGGTCTCCGATATGACAAAAATCACCTCCTTGACATCGATTGGCAGTCTACAATAACTGCTGATGACTATCTACCTAACTCGACTTTGGCCTTTGATTGGTGGTTACTGGGCAACTCGACGCTAAGTCCGTTTTGGTTTGTTGATATCGAAACCAAGGTAATCAGACACATCCTATGTTTTCTGTTGTATCCTTGCTGTGTTGACCCTGCTACCACCATCATCTGCTACCAGCCAGAGATGGTTGTCTAGACGCCTTTTTGGGTGAGTGGTTAGATATGACATTTTCCGATCCCTTCACAACTCTCAACTTACTCCGCCCTGCTTGGAGACATAAAGAACCCTCAACTCCTCGCTCCTGCTCACTCCATAAATTTGATCGGATTATGTCGGCCTATTTCTAATTGAAGATTGATGCATTCTCGTCAGACGAAGTTCTCCTTAGCCACCAACCTCTCTTCTCGGTTGCAGACCTTCTTCACCATGTCACAGATCGAAGAATCCCACTCCCGCCGTGAGATGCGTGAGGCATTGAGGAACATGGCGCTGAGCGTTAAAGGCCTTGGAGTTGATGAATTTGATCTACAGCAACTCAAAAGCCTCAATATCCGCGTTGACTTCATGACATTGGAAGAAACATCGCCCCAGAAGCCGTCTTACTTCGCTCCGTACCCAGGCCACTTACTTCCAGATCCCAATGAGGATACGCTAGGGGGTGCTTACAACGGCCTAGATGACGAAACAGAACTTTCTCTCACTCGTCCCGCCGATCGCGCATATGTGATGGATATATACCTTTCGAATTATATTTCCCACTGCGGTAGATTCGCCAAAGAGGAGAGGGTCCCTTGGACTGCGAAATGGTAAGCAACCCACCAAGTACTTCGAGCCTGTTCTTCACCTAATATGCACCTAGTGTCGGAGACTACCCATTTACGGGCTTGTATAAAGATGAGCAGCCCGAGTTCGGGTGCTACCATATCACAGATCTGAATGGTCCTACCTATCCACACGTCAAGGCCATCATGTACAATAACATGGTCGCGACGGAATCCACAATCCTCTGCGGCGAGTTGCTCCCGATTCTCCGAATCATGCTTACGCAGTTCTGGAAGGCGCGGTTCATCCATCAAATGGTCTCACCGGTAACTAGATAGTCATTCTTGGTCATCGCCCAACTTTTCACTGTCCCACACAACATACCTTTCAGGTCTTGATTATCTCGCTCATGGGGCTAAAGGCTCGAGTGATTGAAGCCTATTTTGACGGTCAGACTCTGGTCATGCGTCCAACCAAGATGTATGATTTCACCCACGGGAACAACGCGGCTTTCAAAATATTTGCTCAGTGGTATATGGGCGCGCCGGTTGGGGATACTGTTCAGGCTTCCTGATTGTCAATGACTTCGAGTTTCTTCTTTTCGGTGGTCGCTGGAGCTGGAGCTGTATTGATTTAATGGCGTTAAGAGACCTGGGCTGGGGGAGTCTGGCGCATATTTTCGGTCTTTTGTCAATATCGGGCTGGTCATTCGTTTGGACATGTTGATAGCGTGTCATCGGATAGGCTTTGGGCACAAATACGACACGATCTGCTCTGGAGGAGTTAGCTGTTTGCACGGCGTAGCAATTGATGTATGATTATCACAGAATTCAATATCTGCTCGCTGCTTTTCTAGTCCTCTGTATCTGTTGTAAGACGTGAGAGTGCTACTATGTATGCAGTAGCTGTAGTGACCACAGGAGAGATAGGCGCGAGGCTGGTTGCAAAGGTGTTGCAACTTGGTCAGAATGTTTGATGCTAGTGATTGAGGTAGGCCAGACAGAGGTGCTGCTGTGGATTATAAGTCAGAAGAAATATGAAGATGACATGAATAAGAACACGTATACTTGAAACTAGTAATAATTGGGCCTGACTCCTGAGGCAGCCTGATTGTCAATCAGACTTGGAGCCAATGTCATGAGATCGCTTGAAGATGGTAGTAGCAATATTCTCCGACGATGACATCTATGGTACAAGTCACAGATTGACACAACCCAGGGACAGACTTCAAAGACATGTTTCAGGGTGGTTTTGGCACGAGTCGACACTTCTGTCTCCTTTTTAAGTAGCTTAGTCAGTTTACCTACGTTGTAGTTGTGTCACTCCTCGAGAAGGATTATATACCCCTCTCTTAGGCCAAACACTCCTTATTGATTCTTATTTTAATCTTGACGGTGAGTTGTCTGCATGCAACTAAGAGCCAGGATAGTCGCAATCGGCATTTGGTGGAGTCATCAAGCCATGTGGAGATCAGACATTAATGGGCAGCAATAGCCCAGCTGGAATCTAAAGATCCAACCAGAAACAACTACGTATTATCATTGTCGCGATGCACAAGTTGACAAGACATGCTCAGAAAAGCATATCTTTCAGAAAGGACCGATTGACAAGAGTAAGACCTTTGATAGAGCTTTCCTGCTGACGCCATTTGGTCATAGCGACAGGATCGGAAAAGAGGAGATCAGGAGGACCATACAGTATGTCTTCAGTCCAGCCCCTGATTGAGCTTGCTGGGTAATACAGTCCACTCTGTACGTGTTTACCCTAGCAGTCACGGTGGAAGAGTGCTTGAGGATTGACAATGCTTTCCTCTAAACCTGCAATGCTTGAGATCGTGCGTCGTCCGAGCACCTATAGTTCGCTCACGCCTCGAGTCTTTGGGACAAGTGCATGGTGATCTTCCTTGTTTTACGTACGTTCCCTTCCCTCTAGGGGCATGTGGTGAAATGTGAATGCCGAGTATAAAGCAGCCATGCTTCTCCTGACCCCGGAACCCGGTGCTGTTTCTCCCTTAGTCCTTGACTCGATCCAACTGTTTATTTTGATCCGGATCCCTTACTTCTTTGATAGTCATCATGCTCAAGTCAGCACTGTCTTTGGCCTTGCTGGCGGCCTCTTGTCTAGCTGTTGACCCTGCTGCGGTCTACACTGGCGGATACTCCGGGGGCAGCGTTCGGCTCCGGATTGGCAATGGAGGAGCTGGCCAAAGTGGCTTGATCAAGGGTACACTTTAGGAAACCTCGTGCGTCATTGATTAGCCTACTGACTTTGTCGACAGCTCTCGCCGATGCCTTCATCCAGTCCAGCGTCAAGAACGGCTCCGCCCCATTTAAAGTCGCCTGGTACAAGAGCGACACCACCGAGTCCATCAACTACCTCAAGGACGACACCGTCGATGTCGGCATCACCTATACCCCCGCTGCTGAAGAGATTGCAATCAAGCAGGGTGTCGCCAAAAGCCCGGCACGGTATGCCTGGCGCGACCACTTTCTCCTAGTTGGACCACCCTCCAACCCAGCCAGACTCAACAAGGCCGACGACATCCAGACCATGCTCTCCAGCATCTACGCCATTGCATCCGCTGGCGACGCGGCCAACGTCACCACCCCTGTTCGCTTCCTGACTCGCTACGACAAGTCAGCTACCAACATCAAGGACTCCCAGCTGTGGATCGAGATCGGACAGGTCAGTCACCCACTGCAGCTTATCCGAATACCATTCTGACAAGACATAGGTCCCTTGGGCGACTAAGTACTCCACCTGGTATCATCAGTACATTGCCTATCCCATTCAAGCCCTGACTGCGGCCATTCTCCTCGAGGAATATACCATCACCGACCGCGGCACCTACCTCTCCATCGATCAGGAGCTTGCCAACAAGACCACCATCTACAAGGCTGCCACTGACGACCCTGCCGATCCTCTGCTCAATCCCGCACACGTGCTCATCGGCAAGAAGGCGAGCAACATGAAGATGGCTGACAAATTTGCCCAGTGGGTGATCAGTTCCGAAGGTCAGGCTGTCATCACTGGTTTCAAGAAGAACGGAAAGCAGTTGTATACTGCTGCTCCTGCTAATAAAACTGCTCCGTTTTAAGTTATAAAGTGGGGTGGGATAGAATAGTCATTACCAGCTTAACCTATTCTTAATACTGACCTTAATAATAATAATAATTCTTCAGTTGTCCAGCTTTTCATAGCTTAGAGTTTTCTTCTTTAGCTTCAGGAATGTCAAGGATTGAAGGAAGCACATGTGATGATGTCACATGGGTTAAGCTTTTCGCTTGGGTCTAGACCGTCGCTATTACTACAATGTAACCTTTGTATAGCTACCTCGGCATCCCGATCTAGTAATATAAGTACTTGGTTTCCTGCGACTTTCAAACTTAAGGAACAGCATCCGTAAACTAACCACAATTCAATATGTCATCGAATCTTTTCCCCGGGGACCCATCCAAGGTGATGGTGGTCCGCAAAGTCACTTCAGAAATCACCACATTCAGCGTCCCCTTCTCCCGATTTGGCCTGTTGAAATTCGGAGGCAGAGGCACACTCGGTAATATACCTACATCCACTTAAACTTCAACACTAACAAACACGCCAGTCAAACTCCGCACCGGCTCCCTAGCAATCATCTCCCCAGTAGCCCTAACCCCCGAAGTCCAGCAAATCATCACCTCCTTAGGCGGAAAACTCCAATACATCATCGCCCCAGACACCGAGCACCACCTGCACATCACCACCTGGAAGCGCGCCTTCCCGGACGCCAAGATCCTCGCGCCAGAGGGCCTCTACGAGAAACGCCAGACCTCACCGTCCGGTGCCTATACCGACTCCCCCTTCGACCACATCTTCACAGCGCACAACAAACACACGCTCCGAATCTCAGACGAGTTTCATGAGGACTTCAATGTTGAGTACATAGACGGCCACAGCAACCGCGAGATCGTCCTCTGCCACAAACCCTCGCAGACGCTCATCGAGGCAGATCTGCTATTCAACCTCCCCTGTGTGGAGCAATACACACGCAGCGAGGAATCGGCCACGGCAGGGCTGCTGAATCGGGTGTTTATGCCGTTGTTGCAGGCGAGGGCGAGCCCGCCGACGGGGCATCGGCGGTTTGCGTGGTATGTGCTGTCCAAAGCGGATAGGAAGTCGTTTGCGGAGTCGGTGAGGAGGATCTATACTTGGGATTTTGACCGTGTGATCCCGTGTCATGGGGATGTTATTGAGGAGGGCGGGAAGGAGGTGTTTCGGGGTGTTTTTGAGTGGTTTTTGGGGGAGAGGGAGGATTGATATGTATGTGGATTGTTGGATTGTTGTTGTTGATACCCGATTTCTATAGTTGTCGCATTAGCATGTTATTACAAGATGTTCATGTCCCAAGCGGAATTAATGCAGACGTTCTGGTATGCTCCGAAGCCACAAAGCTAAAGGTACCGAGCGCCGAGAGGTCAAGACGGCATCGTATGACTCATTTACTTCAGACACGGCTCCTTAATAATATATAAACCAGATTGGGAAAAACACTTAGGAAATCCCTCATCACATTGATAATCGTCTTAATTACTATTCACAAACCAACCATAATATCCACAATGTCCTCCACCGTGACCACTTCTCCCGACGGGAAGAAACAATTCTACGCAACATCCTCCCCCTACGAAGACATAATCGGCTACTACCGCGCCGTCCGCCACGGCAACCAGATCTTCGTCGCCGGAACCACAGCCGTGGACCCTCAATCCCCCGCCTCCGCTCCCCGGATCTTATTCCCCGGCGACGCAAAGCAGCAGACCATCGTCGCTTTGAGGGAAAGTGTCAAGGCGGTCAAAGAGCTCGGGGGCGCAGGAGCGAGCAGTATCATGCGTGTCAAGATGTTCGTTGCGCGCTCGGAGGATTGCATGGCTGTTGGCGAGGGGTTCCGGGACGTGCTGGGCAAGCAGCAGGGTAATGGGGTTGGGGCTGTGGCGACGATGATCGTGGTGCAGAATGGGTTTGTGAATGGGGATATGATGGTTGAGGTGGAGGTTGATGCGATTGCAGATAGTTGACCGTCTGATGTGCTTGTGGATAGTTGAGGGTCTTATGTGCTTGTGCGACTGTCTATGCGATCGTCTCCTTCACCTGTCTAACGAGCTCTTCGACCGTCTGTTCGAAGCTGCGGTATTTCACTCCCAGCTCTCTAGTCACTGTCTCCCCGTCCAGCTTGTACGTCGGCCCGGGCCTCTTCCCAGCCTCGTAGTTTGCAGTCACTGCTTCCCGCGCCCACTCGAACTTCTCCTTGATGATATCGGCGGCGTATTCGTAGCAAAACGGCTCCGCGGACGCAGGGACGTATCTCTTCCCACCAGCCTCCGGTGTCAATAAGGCTTGGACGTGCACCTCAGCGAGATCCCTCACGTCAATCCAGGCAGAAACTCTCGCAGCAGGCAGCGGATCCGCGCCGGCCGCGACGCTCCACAAAACAGCGTTGGATTCATTCAGCTGCGCAATGCTAGCCACGGGATGTACAATCGGCCCGAACACCATTGGAGGACAGAGAGTGACAAGGTCGAAAGCGGGCTTCTCGCGTTCGATGAAGTTCCAGGCTTCGAGCTCGGCGAACTTCTTTGACCCTCGGTATGCTGTTACCGCGTTGGTGGCAGGGTCGACGCTTTCTTCGTAGGTGATTGGGTTCCAGTGGGCGCCGGTGTAGGTGAACTCTGGCCCTGGATTCTTGGATATGTCGACGACGGAGGCGAACGAGGATGTCAATACCACTCGTTTGACTCTGCTTCCCGGTTTGGCGGAAGCGGCGAGGATTGATTTCACGCCATTGATGGCGGGAATGATGAGCTCGTGCTCATTGTTCGTGGTATTATAGGTAAATGGCTAGCCATCGTTAATGGACTGTGTAGAATAGGCATGATGATAACATACACTGGCAACGTGAATGACCGCATCAACCCCTTCCATGACATGGTCAAACACCCCCTGTTTGGTAAAATTCTCGATTTGGACAAACTCAAGATTGGAGGCATGTTCCGGCCGAGCAGCTACCATCTGCTCGCCCTTGGACAACGACCGTGTGGCCCCGCGCACGGCAATGCCTCGAGCCAACAGGCTGTCCACCACATGGGCCCCAATGAAGCCAGTGGCCCCTGTCACCAGCACTCGTCTGGGCTTATCAGCGACATGTCTCCAACAGGTTGAGCTTCGCGAAATGAGGTGTACTTACGATGGCAGCTGCACAGACATGGTATTTGGTCAACTCTCGTACGTATTATCGTTACCCTGAATGATAATGACTCTGTCGCATCGCGCCCTTTGAATGATCAATGCGGGGAATCGGCAGTCGGCATTGCGCTCGGAGCTGTTCCGAGATTCCGACCGGACATGAAGACGAGGGGCTTACTGTATGTACTATTGTAGGGAAGAGTGAAAATAAATGTAATTGAGTAGAATTCATTCTAATGCAAGGTAACCCAACTTCGCGGAAGGTTAGACGCTTCCGCTCTATATATATGATGATCTATATGTTGTACATTACAGGTGGCGTTAGATCGTGATTGCAATGTAATAGGGACTGCCAAAGTGAGGCACATTTACTGCTGCTTCTGCAGCACCTCTTGGGTTGTTTGGACCAGAATTTCAAAAGCGCGTCGGAGGTACTTCTCCTCTGCTGCAGGGTTGGCGCTTACCACCCGGATCGCGTATATACCGGCAATGACAGACGAGGTGATGAAGATCTCACCCCGGGAATTGACAAGCTCGTATACCTCTTTAGTTATGGCGTTTGAAGCCTCCTCGATCTGAGGCACCGAGGAGTCACTTGATTGAAGTTTCGGGCTCTTGATTCGGAAGACAGTCAAGCAGAATGCAGGTTTGGTGATGATCTCGAATAGATCCGATCGGCTGCGCACCAGGTCGGCAAATACGTTACCGAACCCAATGGTCCTGCGAATGTAGGCTTTCATGCCGCTGAGGCCATAGCTGCGCATGACAAACCAAATCTTGAGCGCGCGGAATCGTCGACCAAGAGAAATGGACCAGTTGCGGTAGTCGATGACCCGGCCTGTCTCGGAGTAGGGGTTGCGCAAGTAGGCAGGAGTGATGTCGAGGGCGTCTGTCAGGTCAAAGCGGTTGCGTACATATAGGCAGCTGTTCATGTTAGCGATTCCATATTCAAACGAGCTGCTTGGTAGTACCTTGCGTCAAAGTTCACAAGCAACCACTTGTGCATGTTCATGTTGAAACTATCAACACCCTCCGCAAAGTCCTTGGCGATGTACTGCCACTCATCCGCAACAAGCGCAGCACCGGCATAGGCGGCGTCAATATGTACCCAAATTCTCTGCCAATGCGGCTTCTCCTTCAACACAGCCTTGATCTCCGCAAAGCGATCCAGCGCGCAAGTGTTGGTCGTACCCATGCCAAGCGTGATGTAGTAAGGGGTGAGCCCATCCTTATCGCACTGCTCGAGTACCTCTCGTAACCGTGGCCCAGTCATTTCCATATTGTCCTCTAGCCGCGCAGTGACGGTGCGATACCGCGTTCCAGCAAGCAGTGCGCCTTTCGCGGTGCTGCTATGTGCCTGATTACTACCCAGTGCCACCAGTCTTGGTCTCAGCTCCATCACTCGATCCTCATACTCGACGGTTCCATCCTTGAGACCCTCAGCCAATGCTTGTTCGCGCACCCTCCTCTCACGAGCGGCGATCATCACCGTCGCGACTGCCTCACTAGCCGTGCCTTGGATGACACCACCTCCCTTGTTTTCCGAGCTGCTCAAGAAGCATTCGGGAAGACCCAATGCCTTGGCCATCCAATCCATCACGATCGTCTCCAATTCGGTACATGCCGGAGAACAGAGCCAGTTGAAAGCGGGGGCGGTGAAAGCGGCCGAGTACATCTCACCCAAGATGCTGGGGTACGTCACACCTGCCGGGAAGAAAGCCATGAAATTGGGAGATTGCCAGTGCGTCAGGCCGGGCTTGATTTTCGTCTCAATATCTGCCTGGATTTGGGACCATTGCTCTGGTTCTTCCGGAGGGTTCTCGGGAATCAATGGGCGGAGATAACCTGGTTCAATGGTTGGAACGACGCGCTGGGAGGGGAGACCGTCGAAGTAGTCGATGACTATTAGATGCGATTTTAGCACGGAATTAAGGCTCATAATGCAGACCACGCACTTTCGTCGATCGCCGCATGCGCAGCGGCCCTGAATTGCTCTCGATCCATCTGCGCTGCTACAAGAGAGCTCAAGTGGGAAATTCCGAGTCTTCCGAGCGAAGTCCTAAGCTTGACGGCAGGATATGGGTCAATGGGGCGGAGAGGTTGAGTATCTCACTGACAGAGACAAAGTCAGAATGTCTCTGATATACAGCGAGTGTATGGCCAGTTCCTCCTGAGAAATTGAGAAGTGCGAGAGGAGAGAGGGTTTAAAAAGGAAAAGGCAGAGGAGGACTCATGGCGGGGCCGAGACTGTCGGGCGGGAGCATTTCCGCAGTGGGGACATGTAACGACGCCGGTATTGTAGTACGATAAATTACACCGAGGCTTCCCAAAGAGGAAGGCGCAATTATTAGGGCTCATTTAAAGAACAATGGCTGGGCGATTCTGCTTTATCATCGTCTACTGTCTAACAATGACTTCTTGCTTTCACTGGTCGAGTGAAGTGATGAAACGGGCGTCGTAGCAGATTCGAAACACCCACAACAACTAACAAAGAGCTCAAGGGACTTGGACTTGGCCGAACAATGAGACTTGAGAATTCTTTTGCCTGCATAGACACTCTCATAAGACATCAGGTTGCAAACATGTCTCTTATTCCTTTCCTCCCGGATTTATCCTTGTCATCATCTGCAAAGTAACGCGACTGCCCCCAAGACAATTGATAATGGTCGTCGGGATGTCTTACACATCAGAAAGCTCTTTATACAGAAAGGTATATAAGGAGACGAGAATCTGCGTCGGCATGGAACTCATCAACCATTCCTCTTTACCCAATCGCATCTTCTCCATACTTCTCCTTATTCAACAAAACTTCACGCCTAACAACAAACAGAACCACCATGAGCGCCATGGAGATTGACCAGGTCAAGCCAGAGCGCCATGACATCGCTCCGGATGGCGATCTTATTCTGGTTTTCACGAAGCATGCAAACCGGCCTGTCGAGTTGCGAGTCTCGACCACCATTCTGAAATCCCAATCCATCTACTGGAAAGGCTTGAGTGGGAGGTGGTTTGAGACCCTTCCTGTCCGGCCAGATGGACCGCGCGCGATGGCCTTTGACAGGCTCGATCCAGATGCCATGTTGATCATCATGAAGGCTGCGCATCTAAAGTTCCAAGGGATCCCGGATGAGCTGAATGTGAAGATGCTTCACAAGATTGCCAAGTATGTGCACATGTTCGACATGTTCCCAGCTGTTTGTACTCTGGCTCGCCCCTGGATCCAATACATGAGGATGTTTGTTGACCAATGCAACAGTACGGAGCTTGCAGGTTATCTCCTAGGAATAATGTGGGTGTTTAACCTGAAAGAACAATTCAAGAAGGCAACTCGGTCTATAATCGTCGAGTGCAATGCAGTGGATATTGACTTGTCTAGGACACTCATTGACCAGAGCATGTTGGGTAAGTACCCATTCCTATCTTCTTTCGTTCCCTCATAACCTTGGACGTGTTGGCTAACAGACTTAATAGATGAACTCCTGGCCATACGCCACGAACTGCTGCACAAGATGAGTTCTTTGATACAGTCAAAGCTCATCACACCCCTGAAACAGGCTGAGAAGAAGGGCAAATCCATCTGCCATCAGGACTGTGATAACCACATACGCATACACATGGAAGTGCTGATGGAAGCCCCGCCGAACAAAGGTACCAAGCCGTCCAGAATTGTGGAAGGATTGCGGTCGCTCTCAGACGATCGCAAATTCTACCATAATTCGGATCGTGACCCTTTTGAGGGAGCCAGGAAGCCCGTCTGTATCGGGCGATTGGACGAGGTCGTTTCACAACTCGACAGAATGCTCGAGAAGGTGGAAGGCTTCGACCTGGCAGACTGGAGACCAGAAGCCAGTGAGGAGGTGGTCTGGGGTGACGATGTCGAGCCGGAACTGCGCTTGGACTGGCCCTACGACCAGAAATTCAACTTCGACTCGGACTATGAGCTCAGTCCCAGGTCGAGCGCATCTCCTCCGCCTGGCAAGGGGAAGAAATAGTGATCATCTATGGAGATGGTTGTGAGGGTAGAACCTGGAGATTTTCAGCGACACTGTGAGTCTAAATTGTTTTTGCTCTGTCTGTTTTGCGTGTTATTGGATTTGTGATCATTTGTCATCTGGTTATGGTTTCCCCGCACTTGATGCATCCTTTTATTGCGATGACTTCAGGAAATACGCGTCAGTTTCGTCACTTGTCAGTCCATCATCTCAATCATATTCTTCTACTTGGATTTTCTAGGCTTCCCCATTGATCATCTAAACTATTTCAATATGCCTCTAGCCAGAGCAACTCTCGATGGAACCGTTCTCGCCGAGTCCGACAACTGGGAGACAGTCGAAGGCAATATCTATGTAAGTCTCTTGTCAAGGAATCTTTTATCAGGATCACAATTCAGAAGTAGTAAGATCTCGACTGAAATTCAATGCAAATTAATCTGTGATAACCTGTAGTTTCCACCATCGGCTATAAACAAGTCGCTTTTCACTCCAACGGACTTGTCGACTCATTGCGGTTGGAAGGGAGACGCTTCGTACTACACGGTAACTGTTGGAGGTATCACCTTTTGCATCGTTATACCATCTTCTGTGCGTCAGAAAATTGACCTTTCCGTACAATAGATAAAACTATCCCAAATGTGGCGTGGTACTATGCCCAGCCATATGACGCCGCGAAGAATATCAAAGACTATGTTGCTTTCTGTCAGTCCCTGTACCCCATCCTTCATTTCTACTGAAAAAGATAATTGACTGGATGGCAGACAAGGATAAGGTGGATATCAGGGTCGATAGCAAATGATCATCGCTACTTGATGTATGGTGCTGTCATATTTGCAGCTTATGAACATTGAATTGAATCTATTATATGATATACACCATCCTCAAGAGCTCTTTCCATTGCCATTTCCCCCTTGTGATTCATCTTCACTCCCACTCTCATTATCATAGTGCTCATCATACACTTCCATGTCCAGATCTCGACCCTTAATCGTCAGTTTCTGCATCGGCAAGAAGACAAACAGCATCCGACACCACTCCGTGTCACTCCGATTCTTGTACGAATGCGCCGTTCCTCGCTGTATACTCACATCCCCACGCCGCAATGTCCGACTCTGCCCAGAATCGAGGATCAAATCGACCTCCCCCTCCAGAACCACCCCGTAGTCCACGCTAACCGTTCTGTGCATGGGGCTCTGCTTCCCCGGACGCAGGTCGATCGTTCGTAGTACCGTGCCAAGCGAAGTCGTCAGGCCAGGCGAGGTATGCAGGAACTCATCGTAAGCCTCGACGTCAGTTTCGTCGTCCACAGACACAGGGGTGGACACTGTTGCGTAGAGAAGGGCGATGTCCCCATCATCGCTGATCGGCTTCGAGGGAATGTATTCCGGGATTTGAGAGTGGGAGATGAACACCGACTCGCCCTCGGTGCTGTGGGTGGTGATGTAGCGTTTGGTGTCAGGGAGGTTGTTCAATTTATGCGGCATTCTCAATATTGGCCCCGGTCGCGCTGGTTGTTGTGTTCATGGCTTTGGATGTTGAGATATCTTTTCTGCGATTTTCTGCGTCGGACTATGGTGCGGCGATCGAATCGTAATAGATACATCATCCCCCAAAGGGAATCAGGTACGGGAATTCGACGGTAAAGTATCCGAGACCTGCATCCATGGTAGCTGTTAACTACACGGCAGCGTGGCATTTGTCAATTCGGTCAACAAGTCCGTCCAGTCTGGTGTTGTAAAATTCAAGTCCCCGCCACTGTCGAGCATCTCCGTCCATATATCTTCGAGGGGCCTCTCTTGACTCTCATTTTGATCAATCAGGAAAGAGGGGTCTGCGGGCGAATCTTTGATATCAATCGTGTTCGAGTCTTGATAAGGGACGATTTCCGCTGGCTCTGCAACAGCCGTAGCACCCAACGCAGGAGATGATGGTAGATTCGAAGCCTGCCCATCGGCGGACGAGTGCTTGCCACTTTTCCAGTGCTTCTGCAGCACGTCCATCATGGCCTGGATACCCTGGCTAACCAAGGACGATGTTCCTTGAGCCTTGCTGAGCGTCCGACACGCATCAAGCACCTCTGGCTTCCTCTGATCAGCCAGAAGGTCATCCCAATTGAAGCACACATCCATCAGAAGAATCACTGCAGCCATGAAAACGTGATGCATTACAGACCAGACAGCAGACGTTGGCGGCATGAACCTTGGGTCGTCCTCGGTCTGAGATTTCGGAATATGCAGCAGTTGGCCTAATGCCTGAGCCGCAATATGATTGTATAATAGACTTGATAGCTGAGATGTTGTAGACTAGAATTGCTGTTCAGCCCTCCTTCTCAAATTGCCTCTCAACGATTCTTGCCCTCACACTATTGAAGCTATATGAAAACGGTGCTCGGTCCAACTTGAATATTCGATCGCCAAGTCTGTACTAAAGGCTTGACACACGACACTCACCGTGGTGTGCTTGAGGTACCGCATCCATGCCATCAGAAACAGAGAATGCATCTCATCCAACTTGGAGACGTTTTCAACTCCTCTTCGGAACTCCTCCGAAGCCCTACCAACACAGTCAGGATTATCAATCACCACCTCCGGTCTATCTACGTCGCCAAGGGCCAAGTTGATCCGCCACGCCCTTGACAGCAAGCAACTAAGGCTCGGTTCCATTGATAAGAAGTCGAAGAACAAATCCGAGCGATGATCAACGAGTCATTGCCCACAATGGCAGGACCAAGTGGATTGGCGGAGCTGATAAGAGTTCTTGGCGATTATGCACTTCGCGCCTGTGTCCCATCCTAGATAAGTGTCTATTCGGTTTCCGGGATATGCGGACACGCTGGGAATATGAAGCTGCCAAGGGCATGACTCGGTCTGGTATGATAAGGTCGGCCGAGGGGTGATACTAAGATTAGCTTGTTCCTTCATTGTGAGCTATTCCAGAGAGATAAGGAGTAATATCGATTGAAAGAGGAAGATATTGTCTGATGGTCGTGAACATACCCCGTTTTAGGACAGGAGAGGATGTCAAGTTACGTAACCTTCTATGTGGTCAAGAGCTTTTATCACCTAGGACGTTTTAGATATCGAAGTAATCGATTCGTCTTGCTGATATCGTTCATGCGCTGTGGGATATGAGCTCTTGAGGCTGCATAAATGATGTATCCTTGAGCATATATAAAGGAAGAGAACTGAGTAAGACCCAGTAGTCAAGCAATCGACACCTCCATCCAAAATGAAGCACATCACACATCGGCTGTTCGTAGGCATATTGCTATCGAGCGTCTGCCGGACAGCAGTTGTGAAGAAAGAGCCTGAACTACTTCGATTCCTAGGCCCAACCTCCATCACCGCCGACTCACTGCACAACATCCACGTGGAATTCCTCCACGATGCGTTCGAAGGCGAGGTACAATTTGTTTACGGAGAATGCGACATCACAAGCGCCAGCTATGCTCACCATTCTATCGGCAGCGCTTTCATCCGACGCGAAGCGCAACCAGAACGATTTGTCTGGATCACCCCGTCCGACACCCCCAACCTTCACTGCCTGCATGCATTCTCCGGGTCTTCGCTGATTGGGCGGTCTGCTCCCATTTCCGTGACTGCGCCTCTCATCAAGCGCGAGGCTATCGCTGACGTCGCGGACGCAATGGGCCCCTGGTTTGACGGTGTGGCATACATGAAAGCCAAGGAGCCCAATAAGCATGTCGTAGCCCAGGCGAAGAACTGTTCGGTTGCAATTATCGGCGGAGGCATGGCCGGGCTGATGACAAGTCTGCTCCTCGAGTCCGTTGGTATTCACAATTGGCATATCTACGAGTCGACGAACAGGGTGGGCGGTCGAATTCGCACCAAGTATCTCAACGATACTCGTCCCGACGAATACCAGTACCAGGAGATGGGCCCCATGCGGTTCCCTGTTAGCATCACTTACGCGGATACCAATGAGACGCTGGAAATACAAGACCACAAGATGGTGTTTCAGCTGGCTGATGTGCTGAACAAGATGAACGCCGACAAGCCCGACCTCCAAGTCGACTTCATCCCATGGGTCCAGAAGGGTCCCAACGTGCCCGCCTCATCAGGAGGCGATCGACTCCCCGATGGCCGCATCCCGACTGCTGCTCAGGTAGCGGCTAATTCATCTCTTGTCTATACGGCTCCTTCAGCGAATGCTACTGCTGCCGAGGAGGCCGAGGCAGCTTACAACAGCTACACCAAGCTCAAAGACACAAGCCAGATCAAGCAGATCGCAACAAACATGTACAAAGCACATAAGGCAGCCGTCCAAGACGGCATGTTCCACTGGTCCGAAGCCGGGTACCTGCGGTACGCGCTGGGCTACGACGCCAACACCACCGACTCCGTCGCCGGGACAGGCGACTCGCCCATCTGGGGTGACTTTTACGACGGCGTCTACTTCGCCGCGACGACATGGCGCACCATCGACAAGGGCCTCGAGTCGCTCCCGCGCGCCTTCTACCCGCACATCGCGAACAAGACCACCTTCAACCGCAAGGTGTCCGGGTTAACCTGGAACGAAACCTCAAACAAGATCGCCGTCAACTGGCGCGAGGATCCCTTCCAGCTGGCCCCCGAGGGCGAGGAGTACGATTACGCCGTCGTAGCCACACCCTTCAGCAAGGTCCGGCTGTGGGAGCTGCCCCGCTACTCGTCTCTGCTGAGCCGTGCCATCTCCACCCTCAACTACGCCCCCGCCTGCAAAATAGCGCTGCACTACAAGTCCCGGTTCTGGGAGCACCAGGAGAATCCGATCTTTGGGGGCTGCGGCTCCGTCGACGTGCCGGGGATCGGATCGGTCTGCTACCCGTCGTATAACATGAATGGCACAGGGCCAGGCGTGGTTCTCGCATCTTATCTGAGCGGCACGCCTGCGCGGTCGACGGCCGCGCTGAGCACGGAGGACCATATCGCGCTTGTCCAGCGGACGATGGTTGAGATCCACGGGCCCATTGCGGAGGAGGAGTTCACGGGGTTCTATAACCGGCAGTGCTGGGAGTTTGATGAGCATCAGGCTGGTGCGTGGGCGGATCCGCTGGTTGGGCAGCAGGAGCTTTATCTCCCTGCTTACTATCAGACTGAGTTCAAGACGATTTTTGTTGGCGAGCATACTAGCTACACCCATGCGTGGATCTTCTCGGCGTTGGATTCGGCTGTTCGGGGCACGACGCAATTGCTGCTTGACTTGGGGTTGGTCGATGAGGCGAAGAGTATTGTCCAGGAGTGGATGGGTCGATGGATCTCAGTCTAGCTTCTAAGCGATTTCCTCGGATGGGATATTTGGAATACGAATGCTAGCCTTAATGAGGATATGATGGAATGAGTTGATGGTTTATATCTACCGCCATCTCACGTTCGCGACACATAGATATAGTAGTGCGATAGACGAGATCAGTCACGCCACAACTGAAATGGCAATGTAATCCGAGTCTGCAAAACATCAGTAAAGCATGAACTGGATAAAAGTGTAAACCCCATAAAGCTCGCGAAGAAAGAACCCCGAACCAAATAAAATGTAGAGGCAAAAAATGGACTCGCGGGGAATCGAACCCCGGACCACCCCCATGCTAAGGGGGTATTATACCACTAAACCACAAGCCCATTTGTTGAAAGATAAGGAGTTATTGTGCTATACAAATCAACATGATATAAGGACGACCCAATGTTTCTATGATGCGGTCATCTGTAATATAACAGTCTTCTGCAGAGATCAATAAGAACGCGAAATGAAATTAGAAGAAGCTGGCAGAAGACTGATGAAATATGTTTGAACTATTGGCTCTCTGTACATGACCGATAGTAAGATCTCCTCCGCAAAAAGCCTACTGCTGAGACGATTCCTCGCGACCGTCCTGCCAGCTGGTACAGTTCACACAGCGCAATGCCTAAAACACATTAGAATCCTGATACAAATTGAAACATCAGGTAATACCTTCTCACTGATGTACTTCCGACAGTATTTGCATCGCACTGTCTGCTTGATGACCTGATCATGGGAGATCCACGTGTAGAGATGCCCGATCGCGTACAATGTAAGACTGACACCGACAAAGCCGACCACTGTCTCCAGGAATGCGCTGTGCAAGCCGTCAGCCAACAAACTGACATGAATTATCGTGAAATCTTGCTTGGCGATCATGATCATACCCATAAGCCAGTACCAGGGCGCCGTCGTCTCGCGCCTGCTCGAGGGTATTGTACCCTTTCTCCTTGACATAATGCGGCCCGCGTCGGAGGACGGCAAACTTCTCGTCCAGGTTGCGATGCAAAAATGGAAGAAGAGCGACAATGGGGAGAATGATATCGGAGACGAAAGAAGTGACCACTTTGGTAAATGCTTGAGCGATACTAGATGATGTCAGTCAATTTCTTTTTGAGAGGTTAGAACAGCCCTACATCAAACCCAATGCTACCTCGAGAACGTTATCTCGCACGGCAAAATTGATGAAGCCATCCCAAGCACGCTTGACGGTACTCTGGGCGCTGTGGCCTGCTCTGAGGAGCGCCTCGGTGCTATCGTCGAGACGAGGCATGTCCGCTTTGAATGTGTCGAGATCTGATGTTGAAGAGGTCAGTGTGGATAGTAGATAGTGGGTCGATCACTTATTTATATGTGTTGAACGTGTTGCTTTCATCATCCCGTCATGTGCCGCTGTCAATCAGTAAACACAAAACTTGGAAGTGATTATACACAGCCAATCATTTTCGGTGGATGGGATTAAGGTTATCGGAATTCTTGTCTATTTATTCTCAACGGTCGGAGAGCTGCAATCCATCCTTATGATCTTCCCGTACTACTACATTAATCACAATGTAGAGAGTCATATTGGAGCATGTCTATTCCAGTTTTCGATTATATAGCCAGGCTTCCACAAACCAGGAAACGGACCACAACTAGGAAGGAGTTCTTCCTTCTCTGGATACTCATCGACTAATTTGTTTTCCCGGAAAAGAAAATTCAAGGTACTTGAAGAGAACGAAAGTGGCATCATTTACGAATACAAAAGCATGAGGTTGCCTTTTACCTTTTGGTCAAGGCTGCCTGTCCAAAGACTCCACGTCTAGATCCCGAGCACCCAGGAGCTTCTCTGCCATTGATGAGCTTCGCTCACTAGCTACGGACAATTTGAGACCTACCGTTTTACCGCACCGGAAAAGGGAAAGACAGAGCTGGAAGATGACCAATCCCTTTGGCTTGAAAGAACATGTCCGCTTTTATCAAACTATCCGGTTAGTTTCCTTGAGACATTGGAGTCGGTGGAGTGCTTGGCACGCGCTTGGGGCTGTTGGTGAGACCGACTGGGTGTCGCACTAGGGAGTTAGGGGCCTTCACGGTGCTATATTCATCAACTTGCGACAGAGGGATGTTCTCTGACTCGTGAGGGCAATCAATTCGAAGCTCTGTTATCAGCACACTGCAATGGAACTGTGCAAAGTGGGATATAAGCCGGCCATCGCCATGCTTGACCTGCTTCATCCAGTCGCATTCAAGTCATTCTTTCTGATTTTGTTACCATAGTCACTCTTTGTTGGCTTATTGTCAGTCGTTGATCGACTCTACATTCTTTCGCCATGTATTTCATTGCCCTGTTAGCCGCGGCTGGACTCGCGCATGCCTATACTGTCGTCGTCGCTGAGCAGTTCATGCTGAAGAACATCGATCCTATTGTCCTTCCTGGCCAGTACAAGAGCCACATGCACAGCTTCTTCGGATCCGATGCCGTCACCATCAACACAAACACCTCGGCGGAGCTCCAGGCCGGTTGCTCGACCAACGAGAACCCCAACGACCTTTCCGTCTACTGTACGCTTCTCCCTTCATTGAAGTCATAAGCTAATCAGACAAAGGGATCCCAACCTTATACCTCACCGAAAACGGCAAACACACCCCCATCACACCCATGCGGTTCAGCGCTTACTACGTCAACATCGGCGACGCCGAGATCCCCTTCCCCCAGAACTTCAAAGCCGTCGCCGGCAACGCCAAAGGAGCCTCTCAGGCCGACGTCGAAAAAGTCTACGGCATCCAGTGGATGTGCGAGGGCGTCTCCAACACCGACGGCGGCAAGGACGTCGCCGCCTTCCCGACCAAGACCTGCCCGACGCATCTGCAGTCCATCCTGCTGTTCCCGGACTGCGTCAACCCAGACACCCTTGAATACGCATACTCGGGCACCCAGAACTGGAGCGGCAGCTTCCGGCCCGCGAACCGCTGCCCGGCCGGCATGAAGCGCGTCCCGCAGCTGCGCTTCTCCATCCGGTATGATCTGCGCAAGTTGCTGCCGGATGGGTGGTCCGGGACGCCGCCGCTGGAGCTGGCGTGTGGCTCGTCGTACTGCTGGCATGGCGATTTCATTAACGGATGGGTCCCTGGGGCGGCGGAGAATATGCTCAAGGCGACGGATAAGCGGGAGTTTATGCAGATTGATGGGCCGCTGGGGGGTGGGAAGGATGGGTCCAAGTGTGGAGCGAAGAATGCGAAAGATCAGGATCCGAATCATGGAACCAGTGATTATGAGACGAGTGTCAAGATGATGTCGAGCAAGAGGAGTATTGGCCAGCGTCGTTGATCTATGCCCCGGATTTGTCTGTATCGGAGTCTCCAACGCGGACCCTCTTCGTGGTTCAGGATAGGGACCCTTCGATGTATGTACAGTAATTCTAGAAAAACTATCATCTGGATATTCTGTTGCTCCTCTCATTCTCATTCTCATTCACATACAAGTACGGTCGCTTCAATCTACACACCAAGCTGGTGTAGATATTGCCAGACGGCCAGTCCAGTCTCGCAACTACAGCCCAGATAGCATTGTCCGTCGGTGAATTCATTCCAGCTATACTGAATGGTATAGATATGAGCTAGGAAGGAGTTAGAACATATTTCATCAATTCCGTAAGCCGTTAAATGCGTACCCCGGTTAGATGCTGTTGACGCATAGCTTAGGAGATGGACCCTTACGGTGTTAGGGGAGGAAAACAGAGGCTGAACTTCAAAGTGATCAATTCTTCAGCGGTGACTAAGATTATTCTGCATTCCCCATATTTTCTTTCGATAAAAGACGATAATAGGCTGATGACTGACTTGGCGAAGGTGAGCTGACACTTGGCGGAGAATAATCTTACACGCGGAGTTATGGAGCGCGGAGTTTAAGTATGATGTTTCCGTACCAAGGATGCTGGTTCATGGCACGATCATCGAGTCTTCGGAATTTGAAAATAGAGAACTCTAAATAGGTGAGCAATGGAGAAAGCGGATATAAGAAGAATTGTGATGGTCATCACTCCAAACTCCCGCCGAAGGGGTTCTCCCTATGTGACAACTTCCTGTATATAAGTCCGCCCAGTCCCTCCCAGTCTGCTGTATCTACAATTCCTCATCAAATCCCAATATCCCAATATCATCATTACTATCATCCTTCTTCCAAGCTCAGTATAATCACCAGACAGCATCATGACGACACGCTACGCAGACATTCACAAGAACCCCCAGGGCCCAGGGGACGCCCGCCCAACAGCCATGCAAATCATCCACGACGAGGGCCTACAGGACAAACTAGCCGGCTCCTCAATCCTGATCACCGGTGTGTCCTCAGGAATCGGCATCGAGACCGCCAAAGCGCTCTTCACCACCGGCGCAACCCTCTACCTCACAGCCCGGAACCTAAAAAAGGCCAGACAAGCCCTCGGCGACATGATATCCTCTCCACGCGTGCACCTGCTCGAACTAGACCTGGAATCCCTAGCCAGCGTGCGCACCTGTGCCGAGCAGCTCCTCGCAAAGACCAAAACCCTCAACATCTTCATCGCCAACGCCGGCGTCATGGCCACTCCCGAAGGGCGCACCAAGGACGGATTCGAGACGCAGCTCGGGACGAACTACCTGTCTCACTTCCTGCTCTTTCTGCTTCTGCGCCCAGCGCTTCTGGCCGCTGCGGCCGCGAGCCCGAAGGCACATTCCCGCGTGATTCTCCTCTCGTCCCTCGCGCACCGGTACTCGGAGGTCGTGTTCGACAACCTCAACCTCGACGGCGAGTACGACCGCTGGAAGGCGTACGGGCAGAGCAAGTGCGCGCTTGTCTGGGCGGCGAACGAGATCGACCGCCGCTATGCCTCGCAAGGTCTGCGTGCGTTTAGTGTGCAGCCTGGTGGCGTTCAGTCCGGACTGGCGCAGTTCCTGTCTGAGGAGGAGAGGAGCGGATTCACTACTGATGCGACGCTTGGGCCGCGGCTTAAGAGTCCGGAGCAGGGTGCTGCTACTTCGGTTTGGGGGGCTGTTTCCGCATCCCTTGAGGGGATGGGTGGGAAGTACCTCGAGGATGAGCAGATTGCTGAGCCGCATGACCTCAGCAAGGGGCCGTGGGCGCCTGGCTATGCCGAGTATGCCTATAGCCCGGAGAAGGAGAGGAAGCTGTGGGAGGTGTCGCTGAAGTTGGTTGGTGTGGATGAGTGAGAGAATGGCGATAGGCTGCAAATTGTTCCAGTACATAGTGCCAGTATATACTTTATGTGAAATATATAATAAGCAGGTGCAGAATTTTAACCATATTCAAGTGTGTTGCAGCATTGCCCCTGGGGATGTAGGCCAGTCGTGTCCTATCTATATTAGTCTACAAATTAGAGAGCAAAGATGATTTAGAAAAGTTATCTTCTTTCCTCTGTCCTCCATACAATCCCTTCCTATCCGCCATGACTCTCAGATTCCTTGCTAATCCATAGTCAACGTACCCTTCGCTCGACATCGGCAGGTAAAAGGTCTCCGGATATAGGGTTCAAAGTCAGACCTCTCCAAATCCTAAAAGGCAGGTCTGGATTCGAAATATAACGCTTTTGGGACCAGAGATCCAGAGTTGAGAGGACTCGGGCTGGAACCGATGATGTTGAACCCTTCAGCCTGGGCAACATCGGGGCGAGCTACACGGCCCAGAGCCCAGGGCTGCAGGAGGACAGTGCTCCCCTTCTGGTGAACCGCATCAGTGACCTTTCTCCCTGCAGCCACTTGGTCAGAGTTTCAGACTCCAGGCACGTGGGGATAGCCACCAGCACGCTTAGAGATGAATGTAGTCCGCAACGATTCGAAGTGGGATATGGTCTGCGTCGGATCTGAATCGTGTCAGAGGAGCCATGACCATACGGTGCTTTAGCTGGACGTTCGGACCACCAGCGGCTCGAATAAGGGGCTCTCGGACATTATTGCGAGCGGATCAAAGGGTAGGGAGGAGGCAAGAAGGAGGTTTATGAATGTAATGACAATGGAGCATGATGAGCGTCGATGGAAGGGTCTACGGCTCTAGACTCTAACAACTAGGAAAAGTTCTCAATCAGATCATCAAAAATGGCGTATTTCAGTAACTCTGGGCTGGTTAATGCTGAGTAATGCTCGAGACTGATTGCTAGAGAGTAGTGGTCAATCAAGACGCATTGTCCCAGAGGATAATGGGTAGCTATATACGCAATAGTGGGAGCAAGTGGTGAAACAGGGAAGTCCATTGTAGAAGGATTGCTGGCCTCAGGAAGAGCTCATGCAGGCTCTCCCTGGTATGAATATGGATCAAAATATCTAGTGGTTGCTGAGATATAAGGAAATGATCAGATTCGATTTTAGCGGTTCGGTTATGCAAACTCAACTCTCTTTTAAGTTCTTACTTCTCAGCACTTAGCCTGCGGGGGAAACCACGCGGCACCGCGTCGATTTGACATCCTGAATGGCCTTAGGGCCGTTAGCTTGTAGGAGGCGACTCCCCCGGCATAGCAGTCCCTAGAGAGGGCCGCTGTATGGGTATGAATACTACTACTACTACAACTACTACTATAATCCTGATTACCTTAACCTCATAGGCTAGTTCCATAACATCATATCAGCTACTAAAACTAGGAAGAAGATGTTTTGATTGTCTGTTAGACCCTAGCCCGACTGTAGCCCGACTCTGCAGAGATTATGTTCTACGGAGAACCGACGGATGACCTGATAGGGTTGGGGCTTGATAAGCCAAAGCCAGCTAATTCGACGATTAGTAGCAGGTGTGTAAACCTAAATCGTGTGCCTTAGAGTTAACTCCGCTGACTTGGGACGATGCTAAGCATCGGACTTGCACTGGGCCTCAAAGGCTTGGATGCTTGGTAGAATGTATCGTGTATGTTTATATCTACTAAGTATTCCCTGTAAGAGCGGTCGTCTTTGAAGACATAGCATTAGTGTTGCTACGATTGAACGCACTGAAAACACTGAGCTAAAAAGGTGTCAAGACAGCCATTTCTAGCTAGTAGATAGATAAGATAGTGCAGCAGATATCCAAGATAATTGACTTTTGGCCTCGAAGCTTTCTACAGTAGCTCCAAGCTAGCGCCCTGAATTGCCAGAAACAGCGCATTGTCCGCATGGTTCCCTCTGCCATCAAGCCACCTCAGGATACCCGAATGTTGCACTCCCTCGCGTGCAGTGGCAAGCTCGTGAGCCGTGATAAGCACCATCCCCTATCAGAATCAAGCTTTGGTGCCGCGATTAATGATCACACGATCTGAGGGTCAACTAGCCTTCCAATGGCACATGGACAAATGATTTTGGTGGCATGATGGCCCTGGAGATAAGATTGTTACACTGCTTGCGGGGAATGGTGCTGGTTACTATCATTAACAGTGTATCTGCATGATAGCCCGGCGGAGCTCCAGTGGTAGGGTCTATAAGTTACCCAGCTGCACCACACTATCCTTTCTTCTCCCTTCTTTCCATGCAACCTCTGTCTGCTCTCGTCCTTGAATTGGTGCAACCCTTTGCAGTGTCCCCCCTACCCAGCCACAGCTGAGGAAGAGCCACCATGGCCTCGCAAGAACCTGACTCCGTCAAGATGGATGATGCCTCCATGGAGAAAACCATCGACGAGAAAAATGCTACCCTGGCCGCTGTTCACAATCTTGCTGAGCACCTCGGGGACGGTCTCGATGGCATGGCACCAATCGACGACATCGAGTACGTAAAGGACAAGATCAGCACTCTGACGATTGACGAGTGCAAAGATATCATCCAAAAGCTTCTCAAGTACCATGAGTACGACTATAATTTCTCCAACGTTCTGCGAGAGAAGCTCGCCTCCTTGATGGAGGGACCTTCTGAGGGACAAAACATTGAAGAATGGGAGCTGCAGCTGAAGACTGAGACGGCGTTGAATCGCTTTTACTCGCCGTACCCCGAGGTGCGTGCCGTGTCTACGCCCACGGACGATCCCAGTATTCCCTGCGAGACGATTCGCGCTCACCTCCTCGGCTACACGTGGGCCATTATCGCCCAATTCACCAATTCCCTGTTCAATTCGCGCTTTCCTGCCATCACTCTGGGATCATCGGTGGCGCAAATCCTGCTCTATCCATGTGGATTATTCCTTGCCTGGGTTCTCCCGGACTGGGGGTTCATGATGGGCGGCAAGAGAGTTTCTCTCAATCCCGGCCCCTGGACGTACAAAGAACAGATGCTTTCCACCATCATCGTCGATGTTGGTCTGACTTCTGCCTATTGCTTCTGGAATATCCAGACCCAGACCGTCTACTACCAGGACAAATGGCTTACCCCGGGCTACTCTATTCTACTTTTGCTGTCCACCCAGCTCCTGGGTCTCGGGTTTTCCGGTCTGCTCCGCCGCTTCGTGGTCTACCCAGTCGAAGCAATATGGCCCAACATCCTGCCCACTTTGGCCCTGAACAGAGCGCTACTGGTGCCTGAGAAGAAGCAAACTATTCATGGCTGGAGTATGTCGCGGTACAAGTTTTTCTTCGTGGTTTTTGGCGCCATGTTCATCTACTTCTGGTTTCCAGACTTCATTTTCCAAGCGCTGAGCTACTTCGCCTGGATGACGTGGATCGCACCCAACAACTTTAACCTGAATATGATCACAGGCTCCATGAACGGCCTTGGGTTCAATCCCCTCTCGTCATTCGATTGGAACGTGATCTCCGTGTATTCATACCCGCTCACATACCCGTTCTTCTCATACACCCAACAGTTCCTGGGCACGCTCCTGGGTGGTTTGATCATCATTGGCTTGTACTGGTCCAACGTCAAGTGGACAGCGTATCTCCCTCCGAACTCGTCGGGCATCTTCGACAACACGGGCTCCCCGTACAACATTACGAAAGTGATCAATGGTAATCTAGGAACTCTCAATGAGGAAGCCTACAAGGCGTACTCTCCCGCTTTCTACAGTGCTGGAAATCTGATTGTGTATGGCGCATTCTTTGCCTTCTACCCGCTTACGATGGTGTTCATCGTTCTGGATGCTTGGCGACCAATTGTCCGAGCTTACAAGTCGATGCTGCGGGCTGCTGTCTCGTCCATCAGGAGTTTCATTACCGGTGTCAAGAATGCAACCGCGTCCCTTGCCAGGGGCAATGTGCGTGAGGCTGGTCGACACTTGTACAATATTATGAATGACGGTACCTCGATCTATGACGATTTCGATGACCCCTTCACCAATCTGATACGCAATTATCCTGAAGTTCCTGACTGGTGGTTCTTGATGATCGCTCTGATCGCGTTCATCTTTGCCATCATTATTGTGGCTCACTGGCCTCAGCTCGGGGCACCTGTCTGGTCTGTCTTTTTTGTGATTGGCCTCAATTTGGTGTTCCTTATCCCCATGTCGTACCTCTACGCACTCTCGGGTACCACCGAAGGGTTGAACGTCGTCACGGAGCTCGTTGTTGGTTACGCTTTGCCTGGACACCCCGAGGCACTGATGTTCGTCAAGGCTTTCGGATACAACATCAACGGCCAGGCGGATAACTACATTTCGGACCAGAAGATGGGTTTCTATGCCAAGGTGCCCCCTAGAGCCATGTACCGCGGTCAAGTACTGAGCGCCATCATTACGGCCCTTGTCGCCTATGGAGTTGTGCAGTTCGCCGACACTCAGATTCCAGGCATTTGTACTCCAGACCAGGCCTCCGGTTTCAACTGCGAAAACGGCTCACAAATTTATTTCTCAGCATCGGTCGTTTGGGTAAGATCACTTCTTCTAAGGTCCGCCGGATCAAAGCTCTGACATACTGTAGGGTGCTATCGGACCAAAGAGAATCTTCGACCAGATCTATCCAGCTATGAAATACTGTTTCCTGCTGGGATTCCTCCTTGCGATTGTTTGGTGGACCACCAAGCGTTTTGGATCCTATTTCCGCGAGGCGTGCAAGTCTGCATTGCCTGCTGCTGTGTTCAACCCAATGAATACGCTGGTGTTCACACCAATATCGTGGCTCAAGCACGTCCATCCATCGCTCATCTTTAATGGCATGCTGTTCTGGGCGCCCCTCAACCTCACTTATTTCACCGGTGGTCTCTACTTCTCCTTCGCCTTCATGTACTACCTCAAGAGGTACAAGACCGCTTGGTGGGAAAAGTATAACTATGTCCTCTCCGCCGCACTCACCGGTGGCGTCGCCTTCTCAGGCATCATCATCTTCTTCGCCGTGCAGTATCATCCGAAATCGATCAGCTGGTGGGGTAACAACGTGCTTGGGCAGACGATTGACGGCGGCGCTGGCCAGGTGGCTTTGATCCCTGACCTGCCTGCGAAGGGATACTTTGGCCCCGATACGTGGTCTTAGGGGGAGGGCAACCCAGGGGGCTTTTTATATTTGAGGTAACCAAATCTGCGCATTTTTAATGAGTATACGTGGGGAGGGCTTACGAAGGGTGGGGAATATGCAGACCGAAACTCGGTATGAGACGTCTGATATTCGCGTAGCAACTAGGGTTCCCTTTCTCTCTAGCTAGTAGCCATAATATCGTCATCTTCTTTCTTCGCCAGCTCCACTAGCTACTATATACTTTGGGAGCCTTTTCCGCAAACCTTGCCAATGCTGCCAAGGTTGCAGGCGTGAAGCGGTTTGTCCAGTCAGAAGGGAAGGCGAAGGGCGTGTATCAGAGTGTCTCTAAATGAGACTCAGTCAGCTTATTGCCGGGAGTGAAGAATACACCAATGCGGTACTAGAATATGCCGGTGTCTATGGATACTGAGAGCTCGGCAGGAGTCTGGGCTACGGTGATACGCATATGATTGACTCCTAAGGCCATGCAGCTTGAGAGGTACCTTGGACGCTTCTCTTGATCAGGAATATAATGCGCTTCGCTGCATAATGTGCTCGTCTCCTTCCTACCACCGACATCCAAGAATCGGATATCATTGAGCCTTAGGAGGCTGGGGAAAGCTGTCCAAGACGACCTCTTTGCCCTTAACCGTGAAACTAGCGGTGGGATATTGGTTCTGTCCCACATCCACCTCTAACGTGTACTGTCCCGGGTACAGCACCAAGTCACCATTCTCCGCCGTCCGCGCCAACGATCCCAACGTGACCTCAATATCCACCGCTTTCTTCTCACCAGGCCTGATCTGCTTCGCACGAGTGTACCCCACCAGCATCTTGAGAGGATACGGCTCTGGCCCCGCATCAGTAGTCTTCAAGAACAGCAACGCCACATAATCCGACGTGGTCTTTCCGGTATTGGTCACTTGGATGCGGAAGGTGTCGAACAGAGCCATATCGACCGGTGCGTTCTTGGGTGCCCGGTTCACCAGTGCTGCAGTGTTATATGGTCCCAGAGCCTTGCGAGGCCAGGTGATGTCGAAAGTCGTATAGTGCAGACCAAAGCCAAAGGGCAGAACAGACTTATCGTACCACCGGTAAGTACGGCCTGGAGTGTTTGGCCCGGGACGCAGGGCCATATCTGTCATTGGGATCTGGTTGACGTAGTCTGCCGGGTATTGTGTTACTGGTAGGCGGCCTGCAGGTCCAGTCTTCCCGGTGAGGATATCGAAGATGGCGGATCCGCCGTCTTGGCTGGGATACCCAGCCCAGAGGAGAGCGTTGACGTTTGGATTCGAGAGTAGAGACGAGTCGTCGACTTGGCCGCCCCCGAACTGCACTACAACGAGGGGCTTGCCGATCTTTGATAGCTGGTTGATCAAGTCTAGCTGGTTCCCCGGCCAGACGATGGTGGTGCGGTCGTGGCCTTCGGCTTCGATGGTATTGTCGATACCGCCTGCGTACACCACGACGTCTGCTTGTTTGGCTGCGGACAGTGCCGCGCCAAACTCAGCGGTGCTGGTTGTGTTGATAGCCGTGCCGGAGGCGTATTTCACATCGTATCCCAGCTGCGTAGCGGCCCAGAGGAGGGAGCGGATATACTTTGGCGGGCCTTCGTAGTTGCCCTGCATTTGTTTTGTTGCGTTGGCATATGGTCCGATAAGGGCAAGGGTGCCCTTGGTCTTGAGCGGCAGGGTCTTGTCGTTCTTCAGTAGAACGATACCCTCGACGGCCGCCTTGTGAGCGAGTTCTTCTGCGGCAGGCGTGTCGACATCCTTCCAACCGATGGAGCGGTACGGTTGGTTCTCTGCGGGATCAAAGTACCCCAGTTTTACCAGTGAGGAATACAGCCGAATAAGCGCAGTGTCAAGGGTATTGTTGGTATAGAGACCCTCGGCTGCGGCCTGTCCAAGGTAATTAGGGAACACCGAGCCACAATCCAAATCTGTGCCTGCGTTCAGTGCCACCGCAGCGGCCTCGGCTGGAGTCTTTGTGTAATTATGGCCGTTGTAGACATCGTCGATGGCGCCGCAATCGCTCGTGATCCAATGCCCAGGCTCATCCCACTTCCAGTGCTCTCGAAGAATCGTCTGCAGCAGATAGGGATCGGCACAGGCAGGTACGCCATTCACTGCATTGTAGCTGCACATGACAGCATCTACCTTGGCATCACGCGCACAGCTCTTAAACGGAGGGAGATAGAACTCGGACAGGTCCTGCGTCGACACCACAGCGTCGAAATCGTGGCGCACGACGCCCTTCCAGTCCTCCAGGTCATACGCCGCAAAATGCTTGCATGTGGAAACGATTTTGGGTTTGGCCGGGCCAATGCCGTTCTGCAGCCCATCAACAAGATGGTAGACATACCGCGAGATGTGCAGTGGGTCTTCGCCAGGCGTCTCCTGTCCGCGGCCCCAACGGGGATCCTTAAATGGGTTGATATTCGGCGTCCAAAAGTCCAGTCCGGCGCGCCCGACGTTGCCGAATGCTCGACACTCGGTGCTCACCACGGTGGCGACTTGCTTGATCAAGTCGTCGTCGAAGGTGGCACCCAGGAGAATAGGCTGGGGGAACGAGGTGGCATAGCTGAAAGGGCCACTACTGGCGAACTCGACGCCAGGCGATCCTGCAACGCCGTGTAATGCTTCGCTCCACCAGTTGTATGCCGGTAGACCTAGTCTCGGCACACCGGGAGAGTTGTATTGCGTGTTGTTGACCTTTTCCTCGAAGGTCATGGCGTTCACCAGTGACCGAGCTCGAGTGGTTACATCGAGGGATGTATCACAGACAGCGAGCTTGCTCAAGGGACCGCTGGTGCAGTCTGGGAAGTGGTCTAGAGATAGAGCCACGGGGGCCAGAGAGACAAGGAGGGCAATGGCTTTGCCATTGTCCCACGACATGATGCCAGCCATTGTGTTGTAGTTTGGAGGTTCTCCTTGACCACAACGAGGGACATTAACGTGCTTAAATATCCATAATCGCCGCTCATTCGGGGTGCCATCAACGTAGGACTCGGCAAATGCCCTGCGGTTTGCCATCCGTTCATGTTGATATCACTCATCATTCAGCCGAAATCGAGGGCCGGATGGCTCATTCGAGTAAAAGTCCCGCGGATCCCTGGACGCTGGTTGGACATGGACAATAGGTAGTATCCTCGCAAATGCTTGTAATGAGGAGATGACTGCATAGTAGCATTTTTCAGGGATTATATTAGCCTGAATATGCGGTTTTGCGGGGGATCGTCAATGTTGCACTCGGAGAAGCATGTTGTCGGCATGATCTAGTCCGGAGGAGAGTCTTGATTGGCATTGGCAAGCAAGTGACGTACGTTCGAGTGTTCGATGTTTGCAAATAGTGATAGGTCTCTGCGACAGAATTATGGCTGAAGGCTGATAATACTAACATGCGCATAGGCTCAGAGCATGATAATAAAGATACTCTCAAGAAGCAATGCAATCCAGTTTGGGATACTGTCATGAATGAACCACTAGCACTTGTAAGGAAGTAGAATAACAAAATAAACTTGAACGTTAAGCTGCGCAGGCCTGTGCGATATTCTGCAAGATCAGTTGGATTGAATTCGTATTCTTGGTCTTCCTCATCTTCAGAGTCAGTGAGTTCAAGGTAATGCCGTTTCCTGTTCAGCTCAGCCGTCGTACTCCGTGTTTGCCGCTTCTCGAAACTTTCAATCGCCTTAGTGACTTTGGGAATTGCGGTTCTGAGTGCTTCCAATCGACTGGTAACCCATACGAGGTTTCCCTCTCGGGAGAGGTTCCACGGAAGTGGGTACACCATCCGGTTGTCTGATTTCATATCCCCAAAATAGAAGACTGGATAACCGTCATCTCTGTTCTTACTTCTCAGTGGACTGCCAGTCCTCCAGGTCCTTAAGCTTCGTGCCGTCTTTCAATGTCTGTTTGATGATATCGACTTCCCAGTCGCGCTGCCTGACACGGATGTAATTCCTGTATGAAACCAAGCTGGGGTACTGTCCTCGAACTGAGTCAGCACCTTGAATGATACAGTCCGGCCAGGCTTTGCTCGGATCCACGAATAGTGCAACGGTGTTGCCTTCAAAGGCTGGCTTGACCAGACCAGTCATTCGTGCTGATGGACCTGATCTATAACTCCCTTTGAGCTTGAGCTTGGGCCCCTGATCACCCATCAGCTGGTGTGGATTCCGCACCCGTGTGCCACAGCAAGAATGCATTTTGAGACCTCTCCTCTCTATTCCATGTATAGCCTATGCCGAGAACTGATGCCCTCTCCCAGCGAGCCGAATACGGGTTACCCCTGGTCACCCGCCGTCTCCCAACGTTCGTCTGGTGATAGACCACACATACTTCTTACCCGTTGAGGGCAGCAGAGTAATCTGCCCACCCGGTTACTGCTGGGTAGCTGGGTGGGCTGGCCACATCTGGAAGCGGTCCTCACTGTCGCGTCAATGACATGGTTGAGGTATACCCCTTATGGCTGTGGTTTTCCGTCACAAGTGGGAGTGCGAGAAAGTCGTCATGGCTTATGCTGGGCTAGGCTCTTAATGTTAGTTTCAGTGCATGGTTTGGAGATAACATGGTCCCTACCTTTTGACAGAGTGTCAGCCCCCCTGCCGCATTTCTGCGCCAGAGTTCGATCGTTCCGTTTGCTCGATTGCCAGACAACTTGGACCATTTCAGTAAGATAACCAAACTGACATCATTTGAACCATTGAGCCATAGATTCTTATCCGCATGAAATCGCGGCCAGGATTCGCTCCACCCACTCTCAATGACGAAGGCGCAGGTCCTTACGTGCCGGTTCCATGTTGTGATCTTGATGGTTTGCGGATGAAAGGGTCAGAGTTGGAGTTGGAAGCGACGAGAGTAGGGGTGTTGGTTGCATGTTGTGATCTTGTTGGTTTGTGCATGAGAAAAGATTTGACTCGGATTCTTCCACAGTATTGCTTTGCTTGGTCGTTTCCGTGCTGTATCCAAACAAGTAGTTGTGTCAGCGTGTCGGGACGAAGGCCCAGGTCATCCAGGTCGTTGACGCCCAGCCGACAGGTATATCACCATCCTCTCGAAATGGCCATCCCGGGTAATATAATACTGAGCAGTACTCGCAACCCATTTTGAAGTATATCATATACTTTCTTAACTTGCACTGCAAAGTCCGAGCAGCCTCTCGCACCATCTTACAGAACCATATATGGTTCCGGGCTTCCAGGTCCATGGGCATTTGGTAGATTTGCACTTTTCACAAATCTTCGGGGCAGCGAATCTCAATCCTTGCCGGATTGGGAGGGCCGGTTAAGCCCTTGAAGGGTAATATCACTTGGGCAACCAAACCTATCTGAAAGTATACTTATAGCTCGCTTACTGCCCCATTGTCGTACCTGCCTGTATGCTCTGGGTTATGGGTATAACTCTTTAGCATTATCATCAAAATGCTTTCAATAAGCAGGAGCTAGCCATCCTTTTCTCGGCATTGTGTTCGGACATACTCGCCCCCAGAGAGTAGCTGCCGCCCCCTGTGCTCCAGGTACATTGGATCACCCTGGGGGGCCATTCAGAGCAGAGTTGCTCGCACCACTTGCCATACATGGCTGTCAGTGGGAGAAAAAAAATTGCGCTTAATAGCGCCAGCCGGTGCTGGTCCAAGCAGCCCCAGCGACATGCCCAGCATGTCAGCCAATGCCCAGAATTCAGATCACTCTGGGGGGCCATTCGGAGCAGAGTTGCTGGCACCATTTGCCAAACATGGCTGTTAGATGATCCAACCTGGGGTACTACCGTCGAACTCAGTTAGCACCTTGAATGATGCAACCCTGCCAGGCTTTTCCTGGATTCATGAATAATGGAAACAGGAACGGCGTGACCTTTGGGACTCAATTGATCGTTGATGGTCTTGCATCCGCTGCCCGAGACCCCTTATTGTTGAACCAATATATATGGCGTTGTCACCATCCATGTCTACCACATGGTTCAGGTAAATGCCTGGCTGTGTCTGACTTTCCGTAACGAGCGGTAGTTGCAGAAAGTCCTCGTGAGTAATATTGGGCTTTGCCAGTATCTCTCTAACCCTGGCCGGAGTGCCTTGCTCTGTTCTGTCAAGTATTGCTTCCCAACCGTTCGACCTATCGCAATTTATGATGTAAAAGAAGAATCCTCTGGCAAAGGCTGACTGAGGTATAGCGTCAAGGCTCGTGTCCTTGACGGTCTTGATAATACCGCATAATACTCCCTCTAAACGCTTGCGGAATTCGGGCTTGCCTCTCATCATATTGGATGGGTCAGGATGGGCCTCTGGTTCTGTAAAGGACAAAGCGTCGTCTGTGTCTGGTTCGGTCTCTGGTCCCTCGCATGGTTCGAGTCACTGGGGTATGGTTCCGCAAGGGGAAGATTGTCATCCTCATCGTCGGCTTCCCATCCCTCGTCGTCGTCGGGGTCAAATCCATCGTCATTCTCAGGGTCACATCCATCCTCATCGTCCGTGTCGGGTATCGTTAGAACCATGCGACCTGTAGAGATCTATAGCATTTTTTTGGTCTGGAACATATTAGTGATAAAAAGAGCATCAAGGGAATTTGTAGACAATACCAAGATCATTCACATTATCCGGGGTCAGGCCATATAGAGTATAGAAACGTTGCCATTTAGTGCTGCTTTTCTTGTAGCGCTCAGTCCTACCATGGCATCAGAACACACATCACCGCCGTAGATGACGTCCTTATTTAGTCGGCGGACCTCTTCCTTGCGGCGTGGTGTGTCCTATTGAGTGCATCTCGGACCCATATGGAAATGGCCCTTTGACGGATATCCAGATGGCTCTGGCGATGAGACGTTTTTGAGGTCATTAATCTGCTGGTAGTAAAAGTTTAACCGCGTGCTGACACTAGGAAAATACCGAAGGATATTTTCCCAAGCAGCAATTTTCTGGCGTTTTTCGTCGTCGCTCTCCCACTTGGCGAGAGGAAAAGGCACGATATGTGCCGCGTCCAAGAAGTCATCCGTTTCGTTGTGGCCTGATATGACGCATTTGTCTCCATCGCTACGCATCGATGCGTCTCGGTGTCTCTCGAGCTTTCAAGTGATCACAAGACGAATGACAACGCTCAGCAGTAGTCAGATCGAAAACGACGAACGACGTTCGACAGGTTCGGCAGAATGAAGGGGCGAACTGTGGTGCAATTCCACTAAGGGTTTTGAAGTTTTCGTCTCTTTCGCAGGGGTTGCTAAATTGCCCTCATGAGCATAAATTGCTGCCTTCGAGCTTGCCCTTATCGACCTCTTGTCGAAGGAAATGGTGACGAATGTCGATGTGTTTCGTCCTCTGATGGTATTCAGCGTTGAGGCTTAATTTAATGCCTTCGCTCCCTGACTATCGGTACGAATGGTTATTGGGAGCCGACATTGCACGCCGTCCAGGACCACCACTAAGCCAATAAGAATTACTAGCCCCGATGCGAAAATGCCGCAGGCGGGGTAGCCTTGTTCGGAAAGCATCAAAGTAATGATGCCAACGCTTGTCGTAGGAGCGGTAGTAACCTACGTTTCCATCATCCTCAAGGCGGATTTCCATATCGCCCTTCATGAATGAAGACGCGCATTGTGCGCTAGGTCCACGCCGGGCTGACTATCCGTGTATAAGAGCATTGGACAAAGTTATGTAGGTTCCTTTCCTTAAGTCGACCTTCTTTGACTAGGTTTGTCCGTCCGCTAATGCCGCCAGGAATTGCGAAGTCTGGGATGAGACCCTCTTTGTTTCGTTCACGGAATCTGCCCAAGTCAGCGCAGTCCACAGGAAAAAACAGTCACATAACACCGAAATCCGCAAAGCACAGCCAGACCGGCTTGGAAACAGCGACGACGAAACAAAAACCCAATGGAAAAGCCGCAAACGACAGCCAAATCGGCTTGAAAACGGTGCAAAAGGAACCAAGCCAATCGTAATCTAAAATCCGCCAAAAGGCAAACACAGCACGCGAGAACCCGCAAGGGAAGCCGGTACATCCGTCGAACAGAACACCGGCAGTACATGCGTACATCAAACAAAAGCGCGGAAAAAGGTGGGTACTTACACGAACGCACTTCTTGTGCTTCGGGAAACAGTGATTGCAGGCCTTAGGCCTGCGGCCGCGATGGCCGAAGCGATCGCAGCAACGGTGGCGTGGGCTGCTCAGCTTCTTCCGAAGGCAGTACACGCAGGGAACACTGCGAGGTTGAAGTTGCCATCTTGGCCTAACTTCGTTTGAACACGCCGTCTGTCAGTTGCTTTGGCCTGCAGACGGATGGCTTTCAGAAGCAGGTACTCTGAAAGGTAATAGCTCCAGTCCGATAGTGATAGGTTTCGTTATACTGAACTGCTGGCCCTAGTAAAGTGGTCTTTGGTTTGGCCAGGGTAGCTGAAGACTGCTGACAGTATGCATTAAAATGGATACCTGCAGAGAGAAGATGATGAGGATGATAAGGAAGGGAAGAAAAGGAGAGAGAGATGTAGGGAGAGATGGGGGGAAGAGGGGGTTCCATATATAATTCACAAAATTGCTGTCTTTGCATCTACAGCTTAGCCAGGGTGATAAAGACAGTGAATATTAGACTTGAGACAATCATTTTATACAGTGAATGATGCGTTGCAACAAGGCCTTTGCAAAACGGCAAACATAAGGAGAAAGAGGGTGGAGCACTGCTCAAAGCATATCTGAGACAGTAGATCTTTTCTTTCTTCTGCTCTGCGACAAAGCTCGCAGGAGTGCCTTTTACAGATTAACGGTTTCTGGTGCTTAGCATGTCCATTACAGGCCTTGGGGCTTGGCCTAGCAAGAGGGGAGTCTAAAGAGGATGCAATTGAGCCATCGTATATTGTTCTTATTGGGTCGGTCTCGTAGCCCTCCGTTGTCTGGACATTCTCAGGCTTGGTTCGCTTTGAAGCTCCGCTAGATGGAAGTGGAAACTTCATTGGCCACAAGACGACAATGACTTGTACCAAAATGGTATCTTTGATGGTAAAGAAAGCTCTACCAAGCTAGACATGACAACTTTGGCTGAAGTCATTGTAAAACTCCTTCCAAAATATCGGCATACCGACTCAAAGACTGCCCTATCAGATTGACCACCTCCCAGATATGATCCGTCGTAAACAATCTGCCCCAAAGACGAGTGACAAGCGCACTCAGCCGGGTATTGTTCTCCAACAGCCATTCCCGACTGGCTCCATGCTGTGTCTCCATAACCATCTCGATCACAAACTCTAAGAGCTTGGTTTCCTGCTCCGTCAAGGCTGGATCCGGATTCGGTACTGTCACCTTCTCGAGCCATTTCGCCAGTAGCACTGCGCATTCCAACGAACACAGTGCGTATTGGTTCGACCAGGTGGCGACCAGCGTGTGAGCTACGTAGTTGATTCCGAGCTTGATGGGCGTGCTCAGGGCATGAGCGCAGTGCAAGGCGGCCCGCGTCAGCCGGTCGCCCCGCCGCACGGAAAGATTCTGGCGCAGGGACTGCGCAATCTGTATCGGGTCCCAGGTTTGCAGACGCCGCGCAGAGGTAAAGTCTGCGTTAAGGCGGATGTAGGCCAGACGAAGGAGAGCGGTGGAGGTGAAAGAGAGAGGCCCATGAGGGTTAAACGGATCGGTGGAGGATTCCTGGTTGCGCTCCCAGCATTGGCACCATTGTTCTAGCGCTTGCTCAAGCGATAGGGCTTCTGCTGTAGATAGCGAGCTGTTTCTCGACAGAGGCAGGCGACGAGCCTTTTGGAGGAGCCAAATATCCTGTAGAATGGCGTGGATCAGCACATATCCACCCAAAGAGGAGAAGCTCTCCAGGTTTGCCTTTGGTGTCGTAGGATGGGTGAAAAGAGACGAGAGCGCGTCTTGTAGCTTTGGTTCCGGCGGTCTTCGACTGCGTTCTTGCATCCAAGCAACGGCACTTGTAGCATGCCATTCCTTTTCGCTGCATGGAAGATCCATACTGATTTCCTCGGTGAGGATGAGTGGTGTGATGTCGAAGACGATGGTGAGTATATTGAAATAGCAGAAAACAATGAGTGAGGTCCTTTTCACACACTCCCGTCGTATCCAGCTTTCCCACGAGCCATCCTGCTCAGGCAGCTCGTTCAGTCCTCCTCTTCGGAGCATTGTCTCCATAAAACTCCGCATGAAGAGGGATTCGTGGTGGGGTGGATCGCGTTTGAACCATGATGAGACTGAATGGAGTAGCAATAATGCCTGAATAGTTTCAAGAAGGTCTTGGCTTTCAGGAGTTCCAGTAGTCGAAAGTCTAAACTTTTCGGAAAAGTGACCTGACCCGGGAAACTGATACGTCCTCCGAATATGTTCCATGGTGACGGTCCGTGCGATTTGATACAGGCTCAAACTTGTATCCGGTTCCCGACAGTACCGAGCGCCTAATGCTGCCATAGAAACAAACAGCTGCAAGCTCACATTTTCAATCTCCAAAGTTGGGATGTGCATGAATGGGTAATGATCGTGGTATCCAGACAGATAACCTGTAAGGCATCGGGACAAAGCATGTCGAGACGGGATGTAAGGATCTGGAAGGACATTGGCATAATCAGCGAGCAGCGTAGTTATTCTGTCGCGACACTGTGTTGTGACAAAGATGGCCCCCTTCGGCTGTCGCGCTCTATGGGAGGTTTGCGGGCTCTCGGGCTGCAGAGAGGGAAACTGGGTCCCATGACGGGGAAGCACCAAGTTCGACGGTGTCACTGCTGCGTCCGCTGCGCCTGTTCGGTCAACCGAATGATTGTCGGAAGTCGAATCAAAGTGCCATGCGGGAAATACAGGCAGGGGCTGATACGTCGGCGAATAGGGGTGGCTTGGAAGCGGAATGCTATCAAGGAAAGACGTAAAGTCGTCACCGTCATATGCGTTGGATGTAGTGTAACCGGACAAAGGTTCACCAAAAACAGTCGCCTCGACTGTGCTGGGGGAATGCGCTGAGTGTAAAGGATGGCCGGTCAGGGGCGTCTGATCCGCGGCTGCCGCTCGACCGGAAGAGAATGAACCTTGGCTGGCCGAGAGTGGATTCTGGTGCGGCCCACGAGGAGGCCCATAAGTAGGAGTGGGCACGGTACGATCCGCCACGGCGGATGCAAGGATATTCAGTCCATCCAACACATGGTCAGTGGAGGATGGGGGCGTTGGATTGTCGCCGTTGTCGGTGTCGCGGTTACCAGATGGTGAACTGTGGGACAACCGCTCATGGCGGGTCAACAGATCCCTAAGCTCTTAGTACATTCTCTTCTTCGATCCTCCTCCCTGGTTGCTCGATGAGGTACTTACTTGCGAGTGAATGATTTGGGACACCTGTCGCAGACATATGGCTTCTCTTTGGTGTCTGCAGGAGCGGTCAGTCGATTTGGAGAAGATGCAAGGAAATTGGGGAGGCTCACGCGACCGATCGTGACGCTGGAGATGCTCCAGCCGCGCAAACATCCGGGAGCATCGCTGGCATTGGAAAGTCCGGGTGGCCTTGACCATTTTCCATCGCGGTGAGATGGTCTGTGTTCTTGTGTCCCTCAGTTACCATGTGTCACCGTCCAACCTGGGGAGTCTGTTGAGCAACAACCAGGCAAGACGTCAGCAATGCCAAGAAACCGAAACCAGTGTCGGCTCTGTGCGCTCTTCCCGACGATCGCCAACACTCGATAGGCAAACGAGGTATTCTTACGGTGAAATCAGCTTGGGAGCACCAGAGAATGACATCAATCGGATGACACCGATGCTACTAGATGGAATCGATAAGGAACATGATAATCGCATGGCGGGTGACAAGTCGTTGGATTTGGTTCGTGATGCGGGACCGGATGCGGAACCCGGCATCTCGGTTAAGATAAGAGATCTTTACATGACACTGCCAGTTGACGGGGAGTAAAGATAGAACAAACAAACAAAATACTGAGTAGGTAAATATATATTTGCAATGATCACATTTTGTGCGTACATGTGTCCAAGATATGAATTATCACTATCCACGCTATCTTTAGCATGTGGAGATGAGTCAGAACACGCCCTTTGGCCTTCTCCGAATTGCGCCTTCTTGCACCCGAAACCGAGTTGGAGAAGGTGGAGATCTCTATCCGATTAATAATAGAAAAGATCGAATTTGGATCCAGCAGGGCATCGCAGCGTTGCAAAGGAAGATAAGACCCCCATTATAATTAGTCAAATTTCGAAAATGTTAAGAGCATCCCACATATGACAGCTCCTCCCAATCTACTAGAGCTGAATTATGCCTTGTCATCGCTGCAGTCCATACTGTCTCTCGCCGGAATCTCCAATTCTCCAATTTCTGATAAGCGGATCGAGTTTTCGGAAGCTGTTGGCTCCAAATTTTCAGACTCATAAGGCGTTAGGATAATCAGTGCGTCATTTATTGTTATATCGCTTTGAAGTGTTTCCGTTTCCCAACTGTCAACTTCCAGGGCCGTATGGTGCAGGAAACCAGGCAACATCTCACCAGCGTGAACACCAGCAAGTGATTTAAACCCACGGCATCCTTTATCCACAACCATGGACGGCGAGCCCGAAAAGGACGCTCGCGATCAAGAAGTGGAATATCTGTACCTGGAATTGGACACACCTCTGCCGACACCATTCATCACATCACCTCCGGGACCAGGCCAGTCACCCGCGCCAGAATGTCCAGATCTCAAGAAGTATTCGAGTCCGTTCTTATGGCCGAAATGGCGCAAGTCCATGATGACATGGATCTCCTGTGCAGTTACAGCATTGGCGGGTTACTCAGCTGGCGAAGTCAGTCCGTCGTCGGATGAATTGACCAAGAAATGGGGGATTAGCCCGGTTGTCTATAACCTGAGCATCACTTTGTTCTGCGTTGGATTTGGGTTGGCGCCGATGGTACTGGCTCCATTTTCAGAAATCAACGGAAGGAGGCCAATCTTCATTGCTAGTGGAATTGTCTTTGTCGGTATGGTTTTCTATGAGTGACGGACAGATTCGCCGATGCTAATCTTCTGGCTTCAAAGCATGCATCATTGCCTCTGGAGGCACTCACTCATTTGGAGGAATGCTTGTTGCACGATTCTTCCAGGGCGCAGGTGGATGTATGTCAATCCTCGCACCGAAACACTCCTGTTGCAGGTAACTGACGGCCGCAGCGACATTCTCAACCATGGTGGGAGGTGTGATCAGCGACATCTACCACGCAGAAGACCGGAATACCCCCATGGCACTGTTCTCCGGTGCTGCCCTTTTTGGCACTGGACTGGCCCCGATGCTTGCTGGCGCCGTTGTGCACCACACCACATGGCGATGGGTTTGGTACTCCCATGCCATCGTCTCAGCCGTCTTTGTTGTTATCATCTTTCTCTTCTTCAAAGAAACTCGAGGCAGTGTACTTCTGAGTCGAAAGGCAAAAGCACTCAATACGTACTACGACGAACTCGAGAGTGCTGGTCATTACGGAGTCATCATGTCGGGTAAGGAGGGAGTCAGGCGCATCCGGTGGAAGGTGAAGAGTGATGAGGAGAGGGCATCTTTGGCTCAGATGATCAGCATCTCGTGCTATCGACCGTTCCGTGAGTGTCATCCAATCTACTATCCGTCAAAACCATCCTAACCAGGAACAAGACTTACTTCTGACCGAGCCAACCGTGTTCTTCTTCTCCCTGTGGGTATCCTTCAGCTGGGCAGTTCTATATCTTCAATTTGGCTCCGTGCCGCTAGTCTTCGTGACCAACCACGGCTTCAACGTTGAGCAAAGCGGCGCCGTCTTTACCTGTATGTCAACCACGCTTGCAGATATATCCCTTGCTGACAACTTCAGCCATGTGTGTTGGTGTCCTCATCATAACCACCATAAGCATCTACCAAGAAAGCATCGCACAACGTTTCCTCACTCTCCCCAAATCCGCTGAGCGGCGACTCTACTTCGTCTGCATCCAATCCCTCTTCATGCCAATCGGTCTGTTTTGGTTCGGATGGACGTCCTACCCATCCATTCCCTGGATTGTCCCCGCGATGGCAGTTGGATGCGCAACCATGGGCATTTTCTCCGTCTACCTAGCAACCTTTAATTATTTGGCAGACACCTATCACCGATACGCCAGTTCGGCGATTGCGGCGCAGTCTTGCTGTAGGTCTTTCGTATCTGTTGGTCTTCAGTACTGACTAGATGCCAGGCCGGAATCTCCTCGGTGGTGTCTTTCCGCTGGTAACCAACGCCATGTTTACGAACCTGGGATATCCGGGTGCTTCCAGTCTCCTCGGTGGCATTGTGAGTTTTCGTATCTGTGAAGAAGGGGCCGACGCTGATGGTGACTTGACAGGGAGCTTTGCTGTGTATCGTCCCCTGGGTCCTCCTGCTGTTTGGACCTAAGATTCGGGCCAGGAGCAAATTCGCAAGTGTAAGTGTTGACTATGCGTGCGGCTGTGCTTTACTAATTGTAACAGGAACTTGCACACTAGTTCAAGCATGATCAGCATAATAGACTATATACATACCACGTACATAATGATAGAGTTGATATTCATCGACTACTTTTGAAACCCAAACTCCTTTGTCGCATATCATCACAAACGAACACACTAGCAACGACCTGACCATGTCACTTGGCGTCAATACATCTTCAACCGGCCATACATACCTGATTCTTCAAGTACTAACCACCGACCCCCCCGGGGAATTTCCCCCCCTCTTCTGAATATCCCTCAACCCCCTCAACAACCTCTCAAACTGATCCAGACTCCCCTTCCCCGCAATCTTTTTGATCGTCACCTCCTTATGCTTCCTCGTCCACCCCTTCGCACTCGGACTCAGGTGCTCAATCGTATGCACCGCAACCTCAAGCTTCGGATCCAGCAAAGCGCTCACCTCGCGGTGCGCAGCGCTGAAGAAGAGCGGATCGACCTCGCCCAGCAGCTTGCATTCTGCTTCGAGGGCTTGTGATTCGATCTCTGGGGTTGTGGTTGAGGGGTCGTAGGAGGAGGTGTGCCCTGCGACTGCGTCGTCGGTCCCGGATTGGGTGTTTTCGGCGCGTGAGGGGTGGAGGGTTTGCCGGTCGAGTTCTTCGGCTGAGGCTGGTGCTGGTGCTGGTGCTGGGGGCGAGGG